>OY740791.1:24115715-24418844 GCA_963514005.1 Raja brachyura
CAGTTAAGAACTCAAACACATTAGACTTACAGACCTGTCTTGGGTGTGTCTTCCAAATGCGACGTTATTACTCAGACAAGAAATTTACTCCATTATTCAATGAACTCACAAATACTAGTTTCTTGACATTCAAATGCCTTTGAGTTCTTCCACAAAATGGTACTAATTGTTCCAAAGCAATTATCCCCGTGAACAAAGTCCAAAACCTTCTCCTTTGTTGCCAAGACATTTCATATGATATCCAGGGATAATGAAATTAGATTTCCCAGTCCAAAGCTCCCAGCTTCGATATAACAACAATTTTGATATCATGCAAAGGAACAGGAGGTATTTTGCTTCTTAGGCAACCTGTTTATCTTATCCATTAGATCTCCTGCTTCAATTTACAACAGATAAAGATCGATTTTCCTTCAAAAGCTGCCTCAGATGTACACCCCAACTTCTCTTGTCATTTCCTATCTGGCACGAGTGTTTCTATGATGTGGCGTTGAAGCTGCACGACAAGATGAAAGACTGACCAGCCATGCCTGAAAACTTAGAGGGAGGATGGAAAGACAGTTGCAATGAAAAACTAATTTTAAAAACTGTCAACACTAGAAATCAGAAACAAAACCAGAAAATACTTGAAACACTCAGCAGGTCGGGCAGCATCTGTGAAAAGAGTGTCTCAGTCCCAATGCAGGTTCTCAACACAAGACATTGACCATTCCTTGAGGGCCTGTCCCATCAGCATGCGACTCCATGCGATGAGCGTGACCTAATGTGGTCGCTTGAACCGTCCGGCGTCGCGGGGCCAGTCCCACTTCGACCGCCGGAGCCGTGTGGAGTTGTGCGAAGTTGGTCCCGACATCGCGCGGGGCTCCGAAAAACCGACCGTGTTCAAAAATTCCGCCCGGCAACGGCTTGTCGGCCCTCAGCCGCTGCGACACATTTACGCACCGCCTCGACGTCATGCCGCCGTGATCCTCTCTATATGTGCCTCTGTGACCCTCTCTGTGTGTGCCTCCGTGACCCTCTCTGTGTGCCTCCATGTCTCTCTCTCTGTGTCCCTCTCTGTCCTTGCGAACTTACCGCGGACATCGCTCCAACTTTGTCCATCGCCACAACGCGCCACTCACCCGACCTCCGCACGGCCCCCACTGCCGGTTTGGTCGCACTTGCCGCATGCAGGCACATGCTGGTGGGACGGGCCCTTTACGGGGATCACCCGACCTCCACGCGGCCCCCGCTTCCAGTTTGGTCGCGCTCACCGTATGGAGTTGCATGCTGGTGGGACAGGCCCTTAAGTCTCCACAGATGCTGCTTTACCCACTGAATTCATCCAGCAGTTTGCTTTTCATTCCAAACTCCAGCATCTGTCCTCTCGTGTGTTTCTAATGTTCCATGTCAATGAGCATTCCCCAGAAACAAAGGAAGATTAGAACACAAGTATGCTTTATGTTCCAGAAAAACTGGAAGGCCTTTGGTGGTACGTAGAACAAAGGAAATAGAAACATAGAAACATAGAAAATAGGTGCAGGAGTAGGCCATTCGGCCCTTCGAGCCTGCACCGCCATTCAATGTGATCATGGCTGATCATCCAACTCAGTATCCCGTACCTGCCTTCTCTATAGAAACATAGAAAATAGGTGCAGGAGTAGGGAAAATAGGTGCAGGAGTAGGAGAAAATAGGTGCAGGAGTAGGAGAAAATAGGTGCAGGAGTAGGCCGGAGATGGGGTGGAGACCAGGAAGAGCTAAATGATGATGGTGTGGAGAGAGTGCTGAAGGCTTGTTAATAGCAACAGTCAGTCTGAATGATATATGAATAGTATGAAATGAATGAGGACAGAGGAGAGTGAACAAAACATTCCTGGAAATGTGAGATACAGAACACTGCAGTTACTGGAAATTTGAAAAGAAAAGACTGCTGTAAATACTCAGCAAGTCAGACAACATCTGTGCAGACAGAAAAACGCAGTTAACATCACAGACTGATGTGGTCATCAGAATGGAGCAATTTTGATCTGTTGTTCTGATGGCTATAGTGGGGCCTGTCAGGAAATGCACATTATTTGAGCTTACATTAAATTATATGGAAAAAACAAAGTATTTAAAGGTACGAAAGCTTATTCTGCTTCTCCCCCCCCCCCCCCCCCACACACACACACACACACACACACCCTCCCACCCCCTTCCACATATTTGTCATTTCATTTTTGTCACTTCGTCTCTGCCCTTTGTTTAACCATCTGATTATACAAAACCCCTCTCATCTATATCCACTGATCATTTGCCAGGGTTTGCCCTTCCACCACCTCTCTTCCACGTTCTCTTCCCCTTCCCCACTGAAATCAGTCTGAAGAAGGGTCCTGATTCAAAACATTATGTTCTCCAGGGATGCTGCCTGACCCACTTAGTTACTCCATCACTTTGTGCCTTATTCTGTTAAGGTTCCTTGGTCTCTTGGCCAGAAGTTCTCACTTTGCTTATCAGCATGTGTGAGACAGAATGTGCAAAGCCAGAAAGACACTGGGCAAATACGGGCAGATTGAGCAGTAATCCTCATCAATTCCAGATAAGCCACTGTATCAACAGTCCATCTGTAAATGATGATTGTTTGAGTGTCTTTGGGATGTTCTACTCTGCATACTTCTAATATAGATTTGTTGCTTCCAGGCTACTTTTGACACTGAAGTGAATTTATCCCACAACTTTTAATTTTGTTGGAACATAAATGAGCTAAAAATAATGGGGTCATGGTGGGATGGGGACAGAAAATTAATGTGACAGGAAACTAGATATGTAACAATGCCATTAGAGACTAAGTGGAGGCATTCTACAAAGTGGTCACCAAACTTGCATTTCCTCTTCCCCTGCGCTGAGGCGATCCAGGTCTCCTATGTTGTTACCGCACCGAGTGATGTAAATAAGTCCCGCGGTTGAACCGCGCTCCGCGAACGGACCGGTTCAACTCAGCGGCCCGGGGCGGTCGAAGCTGCCGAAGCTGCCGCCCTCCAGTCCAGCGGACGAAGCTGTTGCCGCGGGAACTCCGGAAAAACAGGTCACCAACCTGTGACCTGCGAGCTTCCGACGATGTCGTCCACTGGGCCCGCGGCCGAACCTCCGAAGTCACTGCCGCCGCCACCGCCACCGGAAAGCCGCCACAGCTCCGAGTCGGGCTGCCGGAACGCCGGAATGCCGGAACCCGCCACAGCCCCGAAGTCGGCCAGCCCTGCGCTGGTAAGTCCTGGTTGACTCTGCCTCCGGAGCCTCGAGGTTGGTCGCAGTTGGAGGCTGTCAGCTCCGCCATTAGGCCTCAGCGCAGACGGAGACGGAGACGGGGGATACGATAAATCGTGTCCTCCCCAAAGGAAGAGACTAAAACATTTCTCCCACCCCTCCCACACACATACACTACATAATAACTCAAATTAACACGCTAAAACAAGACAAGAAAACAACAAAAAAAGAAAAACAGACGGACTGCAGGTGAGCCGCTGCTACTACGAGCACCACCACTTCCCACTATGCACTTCGATGGAAGAGGTGCAAGTGAATTGTTGTTTCATTAGAAAGGATTAAAAGGGCAGGAGATGCGTCTCCTTCATTGCTTAAAAAGGAGCTGTAAGAAGGAAACTTGGTGTGGTGCACATGGGAGAGTGAACCAGTAACACACGGTGAAAAGTAACTTTGGATGCGGCATTTCCATTCAGGGCACCTTTATTCAAATGCGCTTTAACAAAGGAGAGCCAAGACTGTTAAGGGCCTGTCCCACCAGCTTGCGCCTGCATGTGGCAAGCATGACCAAACCGGCAGCAGGGGCCGCGCGGAGGTCGGGTGAGTGGCGCAACACGGCGCAAAGTGGGCGAACTTGGAGCAAAGTCTTAAAGGTAAGTTCGCCAGGACAGAGAGGGACACACAGAGAGGGGCACAGAGGCACACACACAGAGGGCCACGGAGCCACACACAGAGAGGTTCACGGAGGCACGACTTCGAGGCGGTGCGTAATGCATCGAGGCCACAGCGAGCCGACAAGCCGTTGCCGTGCAGAATTTTTGAACATGGTCAGTTTTTCGGAGCCCCGCGCGATGTCGGGACGAACTCTGCACAATTCCGCACGGCTCCGGCGATCGAAGTGGGACCGGCCCCGCGACGCCGGACGGCTCAAGCGACCACGTTAGGTCGTGCTCATCGCATGGAGTTGCATGCTGGTGGGACAGGCCCTTTAGGCTGAGAGGTCTTGTGCATCTATGACAATTACTGGATCTCCAAAGGATCAAGAGTAAAAGGTTGCTATTACTTGGTGTTGTGGGCTGCCCTTCAGGGCCCAGAGCTCTACATGAAATACAACGGTTTTATCACATATACCACATGTGAGCTCATGAAACTTAATATTGTGGTCATGGCCATGAAACCAAAGAGATCACAAACATTTTTTTTGGATATCCATTCTGCTTCCAGAATATCTATTTCTGTTGGGTCCGGGTCAATGAGGATTATCCCCTTCTTGGATTCTGTCTCCTGATTGGTCTTGCATAAGTGCAATGGGCTCACTTAAATATGGCACCATTGAAGCATGAGGTATATAGTGGAGAAAGCTGGAAAGATTTCAGTAATTATACAGGGTAAACAAAAGTGCTGGAGAAATTCAGCGGGTATGGCAGTATCTATGGAGCGAAGGAAACAGGCAATATTTCGGGCCTCTGCTGCACCCACTGAGTTTCTCCAGCACTTTTGTCTACCTTCGATTTTCCAGCATCTGCAGTTCCTTCTTGAACATCAGTAATTATACTGCTCCAAGGGAACTCTGTGAGAGCTGGACATTTAGAGTTTCTGCTGCATCTTCTATCACCTTCCTTCATGAAAGCTCAACATACATGTGCCCCCCCCCCCCGAGGAGGAAGAGAATCAAACAGTGGAGGAAGATGACGGCGGATGGCGATGACGAGACGTCTTCTCAGTACAGTTGGACAGGTGTATGGAAAGGAAAGGGTTAGAGGGATAGGGCCAAATAGAACCAAGATGGTGCCAAAGTCAAACGATCCTTTGTGCACAGGTCCCAGAAGTGGATCTGCTGTCACAAATTATAATCTGTCCACTTCTTTAAATCTTTATTTCAACAGCAGATACACTTTACCCTGTATCTTTTCACCGAGTGGGGGCTTGATTGTAATCCTGTAGAGTCTTTTTTGCTGACTGGATAGCATGCAACAAAAAGCCTTCCACTGGGCCTGGGTACACACAATAATAATAAACTGAACCAAACTAGCTTAGATTGGGCATTTTGGTCGGGATGGATGCGTTGGGCCAAAAGGCCTCCTTCCATGCTCTCTGACCGTATGACATGCTGTTACAGAAAATCACATTGCCTGTAAATTCACACCACAGAGTATACTCTGGGACATAATTACTATAGGAACTATGGAGCATCAGTGTTGCATTTCATTTTGGAATTCACCAGTTAATGTTGCGTGGCAAGAGGCTCAGACTTTATATTACAATTTCATTTAGTCTCACCTAGGGTTGCTCTTGCAATCTGTAAGAAATAGTTACAGTGAATGCTACAAGCTTGCACTGAACTGTCAGGCAGCCAGATTCCACAAAAGGAGTTATGCAATGTCGGAGAAATATAAGGAAAAAAAAAGTCCAGAATTTCTCAGCAGGTCTGGTAACATCTTTGGAGAAAGAAACAGAATTAATGACATTTCATCCGTTTTAAATTTATCTTGCTGCAGATGCTGCCTGATATTTTAATCACTTCTAGCTCTTTCTTTTATTTTGTTGATTCCTTGAGTTACACCACATGGAAACAGGTTCTTTGGCCAAACTACGTATCCCATTTGCCACCACATGGAAACAGGTTCTTTGGCCAAACTACGTATCCCATTTGCCAGCATTTGACCCATTTCTCTGTACTCCTTTATTCATGTATTTGTCCAAATGTCTTTTAAACATTGTAATTCTGTCTGCCTCTACCACCTTCTCATGCAACTCATTCCCTAAATCCACTACACTTTGTGTGAAAAACTCTTCAGATTCAACTTTAAATTTCCCGCCTTTCACAGGGGTGAATGCACTCTAGTGTTAGAGTCCCACAACCCTGGGAAATGATTGCGACTGTCTACCTATCTATGCTTTTTATAATTATATCAACTGCCACAAGGTCATATATACCTCTTTTCCATTTAAGGACAGACCATCCCTCGCCTAGCTCTGAACCAATGGGACAATGCAACAGAGGAGACATTACCCTCTTACCTTGAAAATGATTCCTTAACTTAAGCCGCCAAAGACTCCAATAGTTGATTTTATGAGAGGTAAGTAAGAGACAACTATCAGCAGTACGCTCATAAGAATATCTCAATATCCTCAGAAGGATCATTAAGTGCAATCAAACGGTTTCATTAAGGATGAATTAAAATATTTGCTTTCATTAAAGTTTTAACACTTGCAACTGGATTTGCAATCCACGGACCTGGATATCTCTGTGAGGTCCGAGGTTGGAAGGCTTTATATCTGTGACAGTGTGAATACTTGACCTATATATTGACATTGCTGTGTCAAGCATTATAATTCAAAGGCCATAATAAATAAATAAATAAGGGTGGCATTCTGGCACAATAGTAGCGTTTCTGCCTCACAGCACCACAGACCCTAGTTCAATCATGACCATGGGTGTTGTCTATACAGTTTGATGTATATTTTTCTAGAAGATGTATATTTTTCACATTGAAGTCTGGCTTAGCCAGTGGCACCCAGGAATAGTTTGGTGACTACTGGAGAGACAGTTGACGGCACGGAAAGACGGCACCCGGGAAAGGCTGGGTTGGCACCCCAGTCTGTGTCTTTCATGAGAAACACACCCAACAAAGCTACGGAAAGGCCTAATGGACCACCGTGGCCTAAACATCCATCAGGCGAAAATGAAATGCTCGGAGAAGGAGAAAGAAGTGCAGCGCACAGGCCTTGAACCTGGTGAGACGCATGAGGAGCCCGGCCGGGAGTCACCCCACAGAGCCCAGTCCCTCCATGCACTAGAGTCTCCCAACCCCTGCAGAGTAGTTATTAAGATGGCTGATCCGTGGGTGGTTGCTGCCGAAGAAGCCTTGCCAGCCCCAAAGATTTTAGAGTGGAGCAAGATGGCTCACTCCGCGAAAAAGCCATAGTAGGTGATGGGTAATCTTCAGCGCCATTTCCGTAACCGGCTTCCGTCTTGGCGTCAAGCTAATTCAGGGAGATTCTGCTCTGTCAGGCTCAGAGATTAAAGGGTAGACACAAAATGCAGCGGGTCGGCAGCGTTTCTGGACAAAAGGAATAGGTGACATTTCGAGTCGAGACCCGACTTCACACTGAGTCAGGGGAAAGAGGAACTCAAACCATCCTCTCCCCCCCCCCCCCCCCCCCCCTCCGACATGGACATGGAGTGATTGGCAGCCCCCCCCCCTCTTTATTTGTTGTTAATCATCTATTTATTTTGGGTGTTTTTTTTTTATTTCCCCCTTACCATTTCCGTACTTTTTCGATAGCTTCCATGACCCGTTTGATGTCATCCTTCGCCTGCTCCCGGTCTCGGCCCGCACCGATCTGCCGAACATGCTGTGTGTTTGTGTGAAGCTAGAGCTGGAGATGGAGATGGAGCTTGAGCTAGAGCTGGTGATGGAGCTGGTGATGGAGCTGGAAGAGCTGGAGATGGAGCTTGAGCTAGAGCTGGTGATGGAGCTGGAGCTGGTGATGGAGCTGGAGCTGGTGATGGAGATGGAGCTGGAGCTGGTGATGAAGCTGGAGCTAGAGCTGGTGATGGAGCTGGTGATGGAGCTGGAAGAGCTGGAGATGGAGCTTGAGCTAGAGCTGGTGATGGAGCTGGTGATGGAGCTGGAAGAGATGGAGATGGAGCTTGAGCTAGAGCTGGTGATGGAGCTGGTGATGGAGCTGGAAGAGCTGGAGATGGAGCTGGAGCTAGAGCTGGTGATGGAGCTGGAAGAGCTGGAGATGGAGCTTGAGCTAGAGCTGGTGATGGAGCTAGAGCTGGTGATGGAGCTAGAGCTGGTGATGGAGCTGGAGCTAGAGCTGGAGATGGAGCTGGAGCTGGCGATGGAGCTGGAGCTGGTGATGGAGCTGGAGCTAGAGTTGGAAGAGCTGGAGATGGAGAATGAGCTGGAGCTGGAGATGGAGCTGGACATGGAGCTGGAGCTAGAGCTAGAGCTGGAGCTGGAGATGGAGCTAGAGATGGAGCTAGATCTGGGACCCGGGAGATCAGGGATTATGTGATGGAGATGAGCATTTATGGATATGACGGCCCAAACCTTTAGCCCAGCATGACCTTGCCGGAAGGCGATGCCTGGTGATATTGTTTGGATGTATGGCACATGGTACAAACCTATCTTCACTACAAATCAAAAAAGAACTATTTTTTTTGATTTTCTAAGGGGTTCTATAGCATTCGGATATGAAGCTGATTAAAGGTACTCACCCGTTATGCTGCCAATACCGGAGTTTTGGCACGCTTCTCATTCTGCAAATCAGGAGAAACTCATACGGTGGGTGACTTGCGACTTCTGCAGTCTTTGATGACCAGAGGTGCACCTCTATTCCGTTTATATCCATGAAGGATGGCGCAAGACAGCATCTGACTTCAATCGTCGGGACAAGAAATTTTCGAACAAAACTGTAAGATTGATAATTTTATCAAGAATAGAGGCATATGTTTTGCAGGGTGAAAAAGATTTAAGAGATTAATACCTACCGTTTAAGAGTATTTTCATTTAATATAGATCCCCCATCAAATAAATATGACGACTGGAATTTTTACGAGTAACCAGCGCACATGCTGTTTTCCGGGGGTAGGCATCGAACATCGGGAAAAAAATTGCAATATAACACTTTATTTCCCCTAGGGTTTAATCTTTATCAGGATTATGTTTATTAACAATAAAGAAAAAGACAAAATGGTATAGAATTACGGATTTTCTGTTTATACGGCATTAAAGTATCGGAACATCAAAATGGACACTCACTGAAGGATCACCCACAGACACAAAATGCTGGAGTAACTCTGCGGGACAGGCAGCATCTCTGGAGAGAAAGAATGGGTGACGTTTCGGGTCGAGACTCATCCCCCATTCCTTCTCTCCAGAGATGCTGCCTGTCCTGCTGAGTAACTCCAGCATTTTATGTCTATCTTCGATTTAAACCAGCATCTGCAGATCTTTCCTGCACATACTATTTCCATAAGTGACCACTTTTAATTGCAGTTATGCTGGTGGAAGACATCCCCATTTCAGAGGCAAGGATTGCGGTTTTCAATGCACAGCTTTGTACCTGGTGTGTCCAAATGGAAACTACTATGTTAGACTGAGCCACTATACCATGGAGTAAATAGTTGGGCCATGTTGCAGTGTGGGGCAGACTATCAGAAGAGATAATGGCGACTTTTAATAAATGCCAGAATTTATCGAAGTAAGTTTGACAAACCTTCTTGAATTTTTTGAAGAGGTTACTAGGGAAATTGATGAGGGTAAAGCAGTGGATGTTGTCTATATGGATTTCAGTAAAGCCTTTGACAAGGTTCCCCATGGAAGGTTGGTTAAGAAGGTTCAATCTTTGGGTGTTAATGGCGGAGTAGCAAGATGGATTCAACAGTGGCTGAATGGGAGATGCCAGAGAGTAATGGTGGATGGCTGTTTGTCAGGTTGGAAGCTGGTGACCAGTGGGGTGCCTCAGGGATCTGTGTTGGGTCCACTGTTGTTTGTCATGTACATCAATGATCTGGATGATGGGGTGGAAAATTGGATAAGTAAGTATGCAGATGAAACTAAGATAGGTGGTGTTGTGGATAATGAAGTAGATTTTCAAAGTCTACAGAGAGATTTGGGCCATTTGGAAGAGTGGGCTGAAAGATGGCAGATGGAGTTTAATGCTGATAAGTGTGAGGTGCTACATCTTGGCAGGACAAATCAAAATAGGACGTACATGGTAAATGGTAGGGAATTGAGGAAGGCTGTGGAACAGAGGGATCTAGGAATAACTGTACATAGTTCCCTGAAGGTGGAATCACATATAGATAGGGTGGTAAAGAAAGCTTTTGGTATGCTGGCCTTTATAAATCAGAGCATTGAATATAGGAATAGGGAAGTAATGTTAAAATTGTACAAGGCATTGGTGAGACCAATTCTTGTGTATGGTGTACAATTTTGGTCGCCTATTATAGGAAGGATGTCAACAAAATAGAGAGAGTACAGAGGAGATTTACTAGAATGTTGCCTGGGTTCCAGCAACTAAGTTACAGAAAAAGGTTGAACAAGTTAGGTCTTTATTATTTGGAGCGCAGAAGGTTAAGGGGGGACTTGATTGAGGTCTTTAAAATGATGAAAGGGATAGATAGAGTTGACGAGGATAAGCTTTTCCCATTGAGGGTAGGGAAGGTTCAAACAAGAGGGTATGACATGAGAATTAAGGGACAGAAGTTTAGGGGTGCCATGAGGGGGCACTTCTTTACTCATAGAGTGGTGGCTGTGTGGAATGATCTTCCAGCAGAAGTGGTGGAGGCAGGATCGATTTGAACATTTAAAAGTAAAGTGGATAGGTATATGGACGGGAAGGGAATGGAGGGGTATGGTCTGAGTGCAGGTAGATGTGACTAGGGAAAATAAATGTTCGGCATGGACCGGAAGGGCTGAGAAGGCCTGTTTCCGTGCTGTAATTGTTATATGGTTATATGGTTATGTTTCAGTTCCTGAGATGGGAGAATATTTAGGTTTTTGTTTATTCCATTGACTTAATCATAATGCTATCATATTTATCAGACTATTGTTTGATCGAACTTTACTGGCTTCAACTTGCACTAAATGTTATTCCCTTATTATTATTTCCAGAGACTGATTGGCATGCAACAAAAGCTTTTCACTGTACCTCAGTATGTGTGACAATAAACTACATGGAAACTAAACTGAAACTGAAACAACGCTGTTTGAAAACCATTCTTTTCAGCTATCTATATACTGCTGGAACCCAGGTGCTGGAAGAAAAAGACCTGCGTGGTCACAAATGTTTTTCACACAAGTCTATTTCTAACAATTTGGAGCAGGTCAGTCCATAACAAGGTCTGCTTCAAAGTGACCTATATAGAATGCTCCATTGATACTTCCCGCTTTAATGTCAGGGCCATCAGTTCAACACTTCGACCTGTTTACACACATAATTTCCCAATTACATCTCTTCTACCAATATGTCATGGTCAAAGGCCAGAAAAGTGGTTGCACATTTGTAAAATTATTTTTACTACATTAACTGCTGGTAAGCAATTCATTAAAATAGACAAATATAATTTCTGCCGAATTTACTACAGTACTGTTGCGATGCAGAATGTTTGGAAGACAGAAATGTTTGAAATAAAGGTTTGAACTGTTCGAAACAAAACAACATGGTGCCAATGAATTGAAAGGATCATATTTAAGTAAAATCTGAACAAATTCATAAATTCACTGTTTTTCATCACCTGAATTGTTATATTCGAGTACTTAATTATTTATTAACTAAGATACCTTCCATCTGAATTTGTAACAATATCTCTTTTGGAAATGTTATACCAGTTTGTAAACTTTATTTTATTACATTTTGATCATATTTAAATTTAACTCCTTTCATGTTGAAAACTCCAATCCAATCGGTGGCGCAGCAGTAGAGTTGCTGCCTTACAGTGCCAGAGACCCATGTTCGATCCTGACTACGGGTGCTGTCTGGACAGTGTTTGTACGTTCTCCCCGAGGCTGCGTGGGTTTTTCCCGGGTGCTCCGGTTTCCTCCCACACTCCAAAGACGTACAGGTGTGTAGGTTAATTGGCTTCCGTAAAGATTGTAAATTGTTCCTAGTTTGTTGGATAGTGCTAGTGTACCGGTATCGCTGATCGGCACAGGCTCGGTGGGCCGAAGGGCCTATTTCCACATTGTATCTCTATGCTAAACTAACATTAATAATTGAGGTGACTATCTAGTCTGGTCCCACTGTAATTGCATTCTCAGCCACCTAACGGTGGAACAGGCGGAGGATCATGGCACACTTTAATGGAGCGTCACAACGGCTGGGAAAGCGGATGAAAGGAAAAGCTGCTGATGAGCCCAGGATCTATGGTGTTGGGTTTGACATCAGGAACCAGCTCATCAGCCACCTCTCTGAACTTCCTGTAGGATTCGGTGAGCGTCTCATGACCATCCGTCTGGTGCTAGCCAATAACCAGATGGCGACAGTTGCGAGTGCCTATGCCCCTACTTTAGAGTCTGAAGAGGACGTAAAAGAGACCTTCTACGCCTGCTTGGAGGAGACACTGTCTAGAATCCCCAGGGCGGATAAGATTATTCCCCTAGGAGACTTCAACGCCAGGGTCGGCCGGGACCAACACCTCGGGAAGGGTACCATAGGAAAGGAAGACATCGGGAACATCAACTCCAATGGAGCTCTGCTTCTCAGCAAATGTGCCCAGCACGACCTCATCTTCACTAACACCCTCTTTTGCCAGAAAAAACAAACTAAAGGCATCTTGGAGACACCCACGCTCCAAACAGTGGCATCTCATTGACTATGTCATTGTTCGAGCCAAGGACCGCCATGACGTGAACATCACAAGGGCCATGATCGATGCAGATGACTGCTGGACAGATCATCGCCACATCTATTCCATAATGTCCATCAAACTCAAGAGGAAGAGGAGGATTCAAACTAAGCAGATCTGGCCAAGGCTGAACCTTGAAAGCCAGGAGGAAACGGCCACCCAGCAGTGACTTCAGGCTTCTCTTGGGGAAAGCCTCCAACAGGAATATCCTGATAATATAGAAAGGCACTGGAGCCAGCTCAAATCCCCCATCCTTGATACCTGTAAAAACATCCTTGGATGCAAGTCCAGAAAATACCAGGACTGATTTGACAAGAACAACACAGAGATAGAACAGCTCATCTCCAAGAAAAGGAAAGCCTTTTGTGCCTGGCAAAATGATGTAACCCGCAAGGCTAAAAGAGCAGCTCACTCCAGAGTCAAAGCCGACGTCCAGAGCTGGGTGAGGGAGCTTAGGAACTCTTGGTGGACAGATAAGGCTCTGGTAATCCAGAGACTGGCAGACTCGGGGGACACCAGAGGCTACTCAGGCCATCTATGGTCCAAGCTACTGCGGCTTAACCCCCTTGCGCTCAAAAGACGGACAAGAACAGCTGAAGGACAATGAGTCCATTAACGCCCAATGGAAAGAGCACCCAGGAACTCCTCAACTGTGACAGTGCAACTAAACCAGACATTACCCACCGCATCCCCCAGAGTCCTGTCAGAGAAGACATGGAAGAACCTCCCATTATGACCGTTCAAGATGCCAGCAAGAGTCTTAAGAACAGCAAGGCCGCCGGTCCAGATGGGATCCCAGCTGAGATCTTAAAGGAAGGTGGACAGGAGCTCCTGTAACACATCCACGCCCTACTCCTCAAGGTCTGGGAAAAAGAAGAACTTCCCTCAGAACTCAGGGATGCTCTAATAGTGACAATTTTCAAGAAGGGGGACAAGGCTGAATGTGGAAACTACAGGGGCATCTCGCTCCTGTGAACTACAGGCAAAGTCCTAGCTCATGTTCTCACAAACCAGCTTCTACCACTGTCTGCGGAGGTACTCCCAGAATCACAGTGTGGCTTCCGCCCATCCAGAGGTACAGCAGACATGATATTCACAGCACGCCAACTCCAGGAACTATGCTGTGAACAAAGGCAGCCTTTGTACATGGCCTTCATAGACCTGACAAAGGCTTTCGACTCGGTAGACCACCAGGCTTTTTGGAGCATATTATCAGGGTATGGTTGTCACGACAAGTACATCAGAACATTGGGGCTTCTACATGATGGCATGTTGGTCACAGTGCTCAGCAACTGCGGATCTGAGTCCGAGACCTCACTGTGGAAACGGGGGTCAAACAGGGATGCATCATCACACCCACCCTGCTTGTCATCTTCATTGCTGCCATAATTCACCTCATTGGTGAAGAGCTGCCACAGGGGATCCCAATCCTCTACAGAAATGACGGTGGGCTCTTCAACCTTAATAGGTTGAAGGCCAAGGGCAAAGTCAATAACTCTGCCGTCACGGAGCTTCGGTACGCGGATGACTGCGCCATTGCAGCACTCTGCCGAAGACCTCCAGGGCATCCTGAATGCCTTTGCCAAGGCTTACAGACCCACGGACCTAGCCTTAAATATCAAGAAGACCCAGGTCCTACATCAAGCTCCACCCAACCAGCCATTTACCCAGCCACTATAAAAGTGGACGACATCACTCTTGAAAACGTTGACCACTTCCCCAACCTTGGCAGCATTCTCTCCTCAAAAGCTGACATCGACTCTGAGGTCAACCATCGCTTGAGTTGTGCCAGCGGAGCCCACGCCAGACTAAGGAAATTAGTTTTTGCAGATTGAGACTCAAATCTAAAGGCCCAAATAAAACTGCTGATCTACAGAGCCGTTGTTCTCTACACCCTGTTGTATGGAGCTGAGTCATGGACCACCTACAGCAGGAACCTGAGAGCGAGCCCTGGAACAATACCATCAAAGATCCTTATGAACGATTCTGAGGATCCGCTGGGAGGCCAAACGCACTAACATCAGCGTTTTGGAGGAAGCCAACATGACCAGCATCACCATCACAATAATGCAGCACCAACTTAGATGGACTGGCCACGTCATCCGCATGTCCAACACACGTCTCCCTAAACAAATCCTGTCCTCTCAATTGAAGGAAGGCCGGTGAGCCCCCGGAAGACCAAAGATCACTTCAAGGACAACATCAAGAACAGTCTGAAGAAATTCCACATCACATCAAGCAACTGGGAGCACATTGCACTGGACAGACGCCCCTGGAGGAAATCCGTGCAGGAAGGAGCTGGACTTCATGAAATTGAACTATGCCGTGTCGCAGAGACAAAGCGACAGTACCATAAGGAGAGAGAGAAGGGAGCTCGACGACTACCAACCAACGCCCGTCTCCACTGCCCACGTTGCACCAAGGTATGTGGATTGCAGATCGGCCTCTACAGACATCTGCAGACCCACAAATAGATGACCCTATGGAGAGGAGAGGACAGTCATACTCGTTTCGAATGACTGCCGATGATGATAATAACTCCTCAGTTTTGCATCTCCTTGCTCATCAACCTATACTTCAGCGAAATCTCCATGCATCTATCAAAGTCTTATTGTCTGTTTATCAAATGCTGCTTTGTTGCTACTTGTTCAAATTATATCAAATCAGGATATCAATAAACGCTACTGAATGCATGGCTTTAAAATTACTATAGAATTACATCTGTGCTCCCTGATCCAATTATTCCATGCCCTATAAACCTGATGCATCTGAAGTCATCTCTTGGTTTTATCTTGGTGTGTAATGCCACAAGAGACTGACTAGCAATTAAAGAAAGTTGAGGGATCCAATCAGTTACAAACAGGTCACTGGTCCATTTTCTTGGTGTCTTCTGTCAAAGTCAGACAAATCTCTGTTAATGGAGCTTACTCAGGAATAGTTAACTATTAGCGCCCTCCATGTTTCAAAGTGCATGAAGGTATTTTTGACAGTTAAAGCACTCAGTTATTGCATTATTTTTCTCTGATGTGTGTACATGTCTACTCTGCACCCATATGAAAATTACACCTTAAAAACAAATCCAGGATGATTAGCAGAGCAGAAATCACAGGGTTAAAAAGGCTACGCATAATAAGAGATTAAACAAAAGCTGGCAAAAATTTTTGAGCAGTGGAATACGAGGTTGGCACATCTTTTGATTCATATATTGATGTTATATGGGAGGAAATTAAGCACAATGTGTTCCTTGCATTTTTATTAAGAGAGTTTTATTGTCATGTGTCCCTGATGGGACGATGAAATTCTTGCTTTGCTTCAACACAACAGAACATAGTAGGCACAAATACTGAACAGATCAGTGTGTCCATATACCATTGCATAAATATAAACACACATTAATAATTAAACTGATAAAGTGCAAATAAACAGATTATTGGCGATTAATGTTCAGAGCTTTGTCCGAGCCGAGTTTAATAGACTGATGGCTGTGGGGAAGTAGCTGTTTCTGAACCCGGTCGTTGCAGTCTTCAGGCTCCTGTACCTTCTACCTGAAGGTAGTGGGGAGATGAGTGTGTGGCCAGGATGGTGTGGGTCCTTAATGATGCTGCCAGCCTTTTTGAGGCAGCGACTGCGATAGATCTCCTCGATGGAGGGGAGGTCGGTGCCAATGATGGACCGGGCAGTGTTTACTACTTTTTGTAGTCTTTTCCTCTCCAGGGCACTCAAGTTGCCGAGCCAAGCCACGATGCAACTGGTCAGCAAGCTCTCTACTGTGCACCTGTAGATGTTAGAGAGAGTCCTCCTTGACATATCAACTCTCTGTAATCTTCTCAGGAAGTAGAGGCGCTGATGAGCTTTCTTTATAATTGCATCAGTGTTCTCGCACCAGGAAAGATCTTCAGAGATGTGCACGCCCAGGAATTTGAAGCTCTTGACCCTTTCCACCATTGACCCGTTGATATAAACGGGACTGTAGGTCCCCATCCTCCCCCTTCCAAAGTCCACAATCAGTTCCTTGGTTTTGCTGGTGTTGACGGCCAGGGTGTTGTGCTGGCACCATTTGGTCAGTCGGTCGATCTCACTCTGACTCATCCTCATCAGTGATACATCCCACAACAATGGTGTCATCAGCGAACTCGATGATGGAAGTCGCACTATGACCAGCTACGCAGTCATGAGTATAGAGTGAGTACAGCAGGGGGCTAAGCACGCTGCCTTGAGGTGCTCCCGTGCTGATTGTTATTGAGGCTGACACATTTCCACCAATACGAACTGACTGGTCTGTGAATGAGGAAGTCGAGGATCCAATGGCAGAGGGATGCGCAGAGACCCAGTTCTGCGAGTTTGGTAACCAGCTTGGAGGAGATGATTGTATTAAATGCTGAGCTGTAATTGATGAATAACAACCTGACATATGAGTTTTTGTTTTCCAAGTGGTCCAGAGCGGAGTGGAGAGCCAGCGAGATCGCGTCCACTGTTGATCTGTTGTGGCGGTAAGCAAATTGCAGAGGGTCCAGGTTTTTGTCGAGGTAGGAGTTGATTAGTGCCATGATCAACCTCTCAAAGCACTTCATCACCACAGACGTTAGTGCCATTGGTCGATAGTCATTGAGGCACGTCACCTTGCTCTTCTTGGGCACCGGTATTATTGATGCCCATTTTAAAGCAGGTGGGAACCTCAGACCTCAGAAGTGACAGGTTGAATATGTCCATAAAAACTCCAGCCAGTTGGTCTGCACTGGTTTTTAGAACATGATCGGGTATACCATCAGGTCCAGGCACTTTTCAAGGGTTCACCCACAGAAGAATTTCCTGACGTCGGCCTCTGTGACTGTGACTGAAATACCATCACAGCGAATGGGGGCTCGAGAAGGCACATCAGTGTTCTCCCTATCAAAGTGCGCATAAAATGCATTGAGCTCGTCAGGGAGTGATGTTTCGCCGACATTCGAGCTGCCTCCTGATCTCGCCTTGTAGGAGGTGATTGCATTCAGGCCCTGCCACAGCTGCCGAACATCTGTCTCATCCTCCAGTTTGGAGCAGAACATTATGAATGTTCTTTAAAGAAGGGCACTGTGCAAATAGTGATATCATTAGATGCATACCCAATTCTGCAAAAACACCGTTCACTCGGACATGAATAATGTTCTGAAGTTCCCATTCTTGAAGGACATGACTTCACCCACAATCTGACCAAGGTAGAATGCACAATATTAATGTTGCTGATATCTACACATAAATGTTAATTAATCTGCTTTCTGGGCTGTCGTTATCAATGCCCATTTTGGAGGACGATGACCTCATGCAAAACGTTTGTCAACCTACGTTCTGCTTGGGAAGAAAAAGTGCCAGCGAAGCTTTGGCCATGTAGATAAGCGTTCTGCCATGTAGCACGATATGATGATGACCTTCGACACCATCTAATTCAAAGTGTAAAAATAAAGCAGCAGAGATATTTTACCATCAAGTCATACGGCAGCATCCTTCAGAGGTAGACAGGAAAGATAGGGTCAGATTGCATTGCATTTGACCCAGGCTTCTCAGCCAGGCTTTGTGCTGACTGCAGATAGACACAAAAAGCTGGAGTAACTCAACGGGTCAGACAGCATCTCTGGAGAAAAGGAATAACTAACTTCTTCAGACCTGTGCTGACTGCAGTTGCCTTAACCTTTTGCAGCACTATAGATCCCAATGACATCAAGAGTTCACAAGTGATGTCTAGGCTTCAGGCACTGGGAACTGAGATTCACAGACCTCCCTGTTGACCTTCTGACAACACTGATAATGTTCTGATGTGTACTGGACTGCAAAAATAGTTTAGAACTATAAAAAGATCATTATTGAACATTAATAATGTAATTATGCATGACAGATCATGCAAACTAGGATACCAAATTAAAATTAAGATGACATACTGACAATTCACTTTAGCCATTTTGAGATATTTTGCCCAACAGCAAATGTCTAGTATAATTTTGTACTTTCTAAGATCACTTGATAAACAATTCAGTGAGACATAGGCAAATTTCGCAGTTATTAGACACAATATAAATGCACGTTTTGCATGCTATCCAGACAAATCATGCCACACGTGACTACATCACATAACACACAAAGTTAAAAATGAACAGAACGCAGAAAATAGTATTACAGCTACAGTGAAAGTGTAAATAAAGAGAGCAAGAGCCGCAATGAGGTAGATTTAAAGGTTGGGAATTCATCTTTAGTTTATGAGAATCTGATAATATGGGGAGAGCTGTTCCTGAACCTAGTGGTACCTGCTTTCAATGGGATAGGAAAGTAAAGAGAACAACTGGGATTTGCATGGTCCTTGATTATGTTGGTTCCTTTTCCGAGGCAGTGTGGCTGCAGATGAAGTTGACGGTGTGGAATCTGATTTATGTGAAGGACTGGGCCGAGTCCGTGCACAACTCTCTGCAACATCTTACGGTCTTGAGCAGAACACGATCCACATCAAGCTGTGATGCATCTGAATAGGATGCTTTCCATGTAGCATCTGTACAAATGGATGAGAGTACTTGGAGACATGTTGAACTTCCTTGGTCACCTGAGGAAGTAAAGGTGTCGGAGTGTTTTCTTGGTCAGAGTGTCAATGTGGTTGGATGTGAAAAATAGTTGGTGATATTTACACCTACAAAAAACCTGAAGCTCTCGACCATCTCTACTTTGGCACCATTAATACAGACTGAGGCATTTATGACATCCCCCTTCCTGAAGTCGATGATCAACTTCTCTGTTTTGCTGACACTGCTGTTTTGACATTATAGAATCATAGAATCATAGGAATTAGGTGCGGGAGTAGGCCATTGGGCCCTTCGAGCCTGTCCCGCCATTCAATATGATCATGGCTGATCATCCAACTCAGTATCCTGTACCTGCTTTCTCTCCATATCCCCTGATCCCTTTAGCCACAAGGGCCACATCTAGCTCCATCTTAAATATAGCCAATGAACTGGCCTCAAATACCTTCTGTGGCAGAGAATTCCACAGACTCACCACTTTCTGTGTGAAAAAAGATCTTCTCATCTCGGTCCTAAAAGACTTCCCTCTTATCCTTAAACTGTGACCCCTTGTTCTGGAGTTCCCCAACATCGGGAACAATCTTCCTGCATCTAGCCTGTCCAACCCCTTAAGAATTTTGTAAGTCTCTATAAGATCCCAGCAACCCCTTAAGAATTTTGTAAGTCTCTATAAGATCCCCCCTCAATCTCTTAAATTCCAGCGAGTACAACCCGAGTCTATCCAGTCTTTCTTTATATGCAAGTCCTGCCATCCCAGGAATCAGTCTGGTGAACCTTCTCTGTACTCCCTCTATGGCAAGAATGTCTTTCCTCAGATTAGGAGACCCGACCCGCTCTTGTACTCAAATCCTTTTGCTATGAATGCCAACATACCATTCGCTTTCTTCACTGCCTGCTGCACCTGCATGCCTACTTTCAATGACTGGCGTACCATGACACTCAGGTCTCGTTGCATCTCCCCTTTTCCTAATCGGCCACCATTGAAGTAATAGTCTACCCTCCTGTTTTTGCCGCCAAAGTGGATAACCACTCATTTATCAACATTATACTGCATCTGCCATACATTTGCCCATTCACCCAACCTATCCAAGTCACCTTGCAGTTTCCTAGCATCCTCCTCACAGCTAACACTGTCCCCTAGCTTCGTGTCATCCGCAAACTTGGAGATGTTGCATTTAATTCCCTCATCCTGATCATTAATACATATTGTAAATAGCTGGGGTCCCAGCACTGAGCCTTGCGGTACCCCACTAGTCACTGCCCGCCATTCTGAAAATGACCCGTTTACTCCTACTCTTTGCTTCCTGTCTGCCAGCCAGTTCTCTATCCACATCAATACTGAACCCCCAATACCGTGTGCTTTAAGTTTGTATGCTAATCTCTTATGTGGGACCTTGTCAAAAGCCTTCTGAAAACCCAGATATAACATCATGTTATTAAGCTCCACTCTCCTTCCTGTGGTCCATCTTGTCATTGTTTTTGATCCTGATTCCCACAGTGGTGTCATGTACAAACCTCTAAGTGGAATTAGAGCAGAATTGGACCACACAGTCATGAGTGAAAAGGGTGTACAGTAATTGCTGAGAATGCAGCCTTGATAGGCACCAGTTTTGAGCAGAATTACCATGGAAGATGTTTTGGCATCTATCCTTACTTATTGTAGTCTATTGGTCAGAAAGTCCAGTTACAAAAGGGGCTGCTGTCCAAGGTCCAAGATCCAAGAATTTGAAGATGATTTTGATTGGAATTTTGATGTTCAAGACAAGGCTGCAGTCAATAAATGGGATGTTTAAGAAGGAAGCGCAGATGCTGGAAAATCGAAGGTTGACAAAAGTGCTGGAAAAACTCAGCGGGTGCAACAGCATCGTTTTGGCCCGAAATGTTGCCTATTTCCTTCGCTCCATAGATGCTGCTGCACCCGCTGAGTCAATAAATGGGAGTCTGATGTGAGGGTCTTTGGTGTTTAGATGTTCCAGAGATTAATTTAGGGCCAGGGAGATAGTCAGTTGCAGACATGTTTTTGCAGTAGGCAAATTGCAGTGGATCAAGGCATCTGGGAGGCTGGAGTTAATATGCACCGTTACCAACCTCACAAAGCATTTCATGATGGTGAATGTCAGAGTCACTGCACGGTACTCATTAAGGCATGCAACCTTGTTTTTCTTTGGCACCAAGATGATAGTGGTCTTCACAAAGCAGGATGGAGTGGGAAGAGGTTTGAAAATGTCCACGAATGTTCACGGGTAAAACTCCTAGATACAAACCCAACGGCTAGAATATTGACAAATCAATTGTTGTCTAGCTAAACACTAGACACTCCTTGATACAATTCAAAAGATTACATTATTCGAAGGTAAAATTAAATAGGATTTTTCCAAATGTTTCCCCTCTCTATGATAGATGTCAATTTCAAGAAGCCAATTTAACACATACCTTTGTAACATATAAAAATTCAAAATTTCTGGGTGGACATTTTTTAAATTATTTCAGAAGTTATCAATACCCAACTGGACCCAGAGCCAAAATGAATAATATTAGAATGATCAGAACATACTACAAACTTTACGACAAATCAGAGACAATTTCTTGATTACAGTCTAATAAATGCGAAAAAATGAATACTAAAATTTTGGAAAAAAGCAGCAGCCCCCACAATTAAAATGTGGGTTACGGAAATGACTGAGACCTTGCATTTGGAAAAAATAAGACTTGTCTTAATTCACAAACCAGAACTTTTTGTTAGAATATGGTCTCCATTTATTGAATATTTGAAAAGGTGAACTAATTTAACACAGAATCAGGGTTGAAACCTGAGTTTGGGACTGGATGGATAGTTACATTCAATATTTCCCGGTTCTATCTCCATAATATTGTCATTGGCAGTTTCTCTCTACGTTTCCCTTTTTCTCTCTTCTTCTTCTCTCTCTATTACTTTTTCTCACCTTTTTCTCCCTTTATCATTATTCTTTAAAAAAAAAACTGAAGCTCTGTAAGCAATGTGTAATTAAATTGTCGCTTACTATTATTTTTTCTACATGCTTCTAATAATTTTTTTTTTAAATAATAAAAAGATGTCCACGAATACTCCTGCTGGTTGCCCTGCACAATTTCAGAGGACACGGACGGGGATTCCATCAAGATATTACTATCACCCTCAGGAAGGTCAATTGAATGTTTGTGACAGTGACCATGCGTGCAGATGCACACGAGGCTGTCGGGGCATGTGACGTCATTCAATTGACCATTGTTCGAAATGAGCATCGAATGCATAGAACTCATCAGGAAGTCATGCAAGTTGCCAATGATTCTGCTCGATTCCGCTTTGTACCCCGTTATAGCAAGTAAATCATGTCACAATTAATGGGTGGCTGTGCGGTTAGTCTGGAACACTAGTTTGACGTGGAATTGTCCCCTGGCATCCCTTCTGCGAAGATCAAACCTATTTTTCCTGTGCAGGTCAAGACCACCCAACTTGAATCGAAGTGGACCACTGGAGATTGGATCTCATCATTAGTCCATGGTTTCTGGTTGAGGAACCCTTTGATTTACCTCTTTGACATGCAGACCTCTATAGAGGTTTTTGATCATTCCAATGCAAAGAGACAAGGAGAAAAATCCTAACACTATAAAAATTGACACTGCAAGCAGAGTTAACTTATGAACAATTTAGTCACATGAAATATATTGTTGGGATTCACCTTGTCAGCCACTCCCCATCATCCATTCTTTACCAAGTGGAAGGTATCACAACATGGGATGACATACCCATCAACTTGATGGCACCATGAGATGAGCTTCAAATCAATCAGCTGCGATTTCAGCAATCCCTTTCTTGTAACTCTAAGACGAATCACTTCAAAATGGGCCATTTAAACTCACCCAACCAACTTCACAAGCAGCTTTAATTTCCCTCTGCTAGTCAGAATATAAATACTTTGCTTCCCAATGAGACCATCTAGAATAACCTTTAACCTTTTGTGGTATTTTATGTGGTGTTATTAAATTAAACTGCCAAGTGCAGTTCTTTGGTTGCAAAATGTCAGCTAAAAAATTCATCTGAGAATGACAATTGGCTTTGCAAGTTGTTTAACCGAAAGAAAAAAACATAATTCAGGGACCCAAAGTTACTCGAGATAAGAATGATTTAGTGTTAAAGAAGGAACTGCAGATGCTGCAAAATCAAGGGTTACAAAAAAAGCTGGAGAAACTCAGCGGGTGCAGCAGCATCTAAGGAGCGAAGGAGATAGGTGACGTTTCGGGTTCGAGACCCTTCTTCAGATTGATCAGGGATCAGGGAAACGAGAGATATAGACAGTGATGTGGAGAGATATAGAACAATGAATGAAAGATATGCAAAAAAGTATTGATGATAAAGGAAACAGGCCATTGTAAGCTGTTTGTAGTGTGAAAATGAAAAGCTAGTGTGACTTGGGTGAGGGAGAGATAGAGAGAGAGGGAATGCCAGGGCCCGAGGGCTGAGGGAGAGGTGGGAAGGGGAGGAGGCAGCCAGGGTTAACAGAATTGAGAAAATTCAATGTTTAAGCCCAGAGGATGCAGACTCCCCAAGCGGAATATGAGGTGCTGTTCCTCCAACTTGCGGTGTTGCTCACTCTGGCCGTGGAGGAGGCCCAGCACCGAGAGGTCAGATACGGAATGGGAGGGGGAGTTGAAGTGCTGAGCCACGGGGAGGTCGGGTTGGTTATTGCGGACTGAGCGGAGGTGTTCGGCGAAACGATCGCCAAGCCTCCGCTTGGTCTAACTGATATAAATCAGCTCGCATCTGGAGCAACGGATGCAGTAGATGAGGTTGGACGAGGTGCAGGTGAACCTCTGTCGGACTTGGAAGGACTGCTTGGGTCTCTGAAAGGAGTGGAGGGGGGAGGTGAAGGGACGAGTGTAGCAACTCTTGCGGTTGCAAGGGAAAGTGCCTGGGGAAGGGGTGGAGCGGGAGGGATGATTTAGTGCTGAGTTATATAAATAAAATTACATCCCCATGCACAGTATCATCGATGAGCGAAAAAGAGAAATGATTGGTGAGTATTTGATTTGTTTAAAAAACTACAGGAAAAGAGCTAGGATATCAGTTTTAGCGTGTTGATTTTGTTTGTAATCAGCATGAATCTGATGGGCTGAATGGTTTGCTTCTGTGCTGTACATTTCTCAGAGTCAATGAATCATTGAAATGTGCAAATGCATCCAGCACCCTTGGACACTAACCCAGCGGGAGCCAGCATCAGAGGTGATCAAACGACAGATACAAATATTCTATATCCAAAAACAATAAATATATCTCTGTGAACTTTCATTTTACCCTCTCCTCACAGTATCCACTTAAAAGCCATGAAACCCATATTAGGATTTTAAATGAAATTATTCATTTATATTTGGGCCAAAATATAGGAGAATAAAATGTATAGTCGAAATTCCCAATCTTGCTGCTTCCGTGTCCTCAGTGATACTGCCTTTATATTCTCTGAAGCCAACCAAATTTACAACAGAATGTCACAGTGCACTTAATGATGCTGCACTAGTGGCATTCTGAACAGCAATTGGTTCTGTGACCTTACTTGGGAAAGGTTAGTTTCAAATGTCACCTCTTGATTGATAGAACTTTCCCACCGTTTCTTCAGGTTGTCCTGAAGTAGTAAGAATCCAACAAACGCGGTTTTGACAATCACTTCTCAGAATGATTGCTCATTGCAAGAGGCAAGATTATAGAAAAAATGCGAATGAAATATCGTTTTTTTATCCAGGAAGATATATTGCCCAGTCTTGGATATTGATTTCAAGACAGAAACAATATGAAAGCAAAACAAGCAGAGGTTTTTCATATCGATTTTTCTTCTACATCATTTTTTGATCAGAGCCAACACAGACAAACAGTAAATGTGGGGAGGGATAGAAAGTTTTTTACAATTTACTCTGAATGGTAGTGATGAATCTTTTGCCTTCAAAGTTGAAAGAAATCAGTCTAAATGTGTGCAGCTATTTGTATTGACAACTTTAGCCAACCCAAAGATAAAGGCTTGAAAGAAGATAGATCTTCAACTGCAATAAAAGATTTTGTCAGTGATAGAAAGCAACCAAGCCTTTTTTCTGTGCTTAGTGCTTTAGCTGTGCTTTTTTCACAAAGGACAGCAAGACATTGAGAGATTTATAACAGTACTGGGTGCAATAAGAAGCAGGTGTAAAATGCGATCAATGATGTAGCGAAATGTTAATAGCAAGGTATTCCACCTGAAAGTGCCTTTGTTCATTTACCTTAATTAATGTGTTTTTCCCAAGATAAAGAGAAAAAAACATGGGCAGGTTTATAATGAAAATAAATTAAAGGGTAAAAAGGGATCATCCATTAATTTAAAGACGTAGCAAGGACTAAATTCAATAGCCCTTAGAAATGAGCAAAGAGATAGCAACATCCAATTAGCTTGCATGCAACATAGATAGCTTACCAACCTGCTACTGGCTTCCCATTCCAATTAGTTAAGGACAGAGGCATCAGAAACTGTGTTATTGATTGGCTGAATGTGTCAAGAGGAGAAAATATCATGAGTTGCTGGCATTTGATAAAGGCTAGTCCGCTCTTCAAAACACAAACTCGCTCTTCTTAAAGAGGACGTATGTTGTGTTGCAGCAAGTGTTGGCAGACTAAGGTGGCACAAAATGGATGCTGCAAAGCATTTTGATGCTGACAGAGAAAGGACTAAGTTTTTACCGCGGCCCAGGATGTTCCTGTGACACATAGCCAGAAGGAGATGAGAAGAGATAACAATGGGACGACATCTGTAACAGGAATCAAACCTCGGACAATGCTGGAAGACGTTTAGAGAGCTTAAGAGAAAGGCAGGCTTTCACCTGGTGGAGATGGTTACTGTATGGCACTTCCATTAGTCAACGCATACCTCTATGTTGTGATAAAGGTGAATGAATGATTGAATGAATGAATGATTGAATGAATGAATGAGTGGAGTGGATGGATGGATGAATGAATGGATGAATGAATGTTCAGATGCCTTATTATTAACTTGATTAATAATCACAGAGTTCTCCAAGCCACATCACTCCCTACAGGTGTCAGAGGTTATGGGGAGAAGGCAGGAGAATGGGGTTAGGAGGGAGAGATACATCAGCTATAATTGAATGGCGGAGTAGACTTGATGAGCCGAATGGTCTAATTCTACTCCTATTCCTTATGACCTTGCCAAAAATCTCCATCATCAGGGCATTTGTCCAAACGTCAAATGTTTCACCTCAGATTTACTACTTTTGTAAACCTCATGTCTCCTATCGTACAGCAGGCATTTCAGCCATGACAGTCATATCACACAAGTAATTCATATTTTTACAATCCTTTGTTTTGATCTAAGGATCACAGGGAAGGCCAGCATTTATTGTCCTTGAGAAGGAGCCACCTTCTGGAACCACTGCAGCTCTTCTTGTGAAGGTACTTTCACATTGCCTTTGAGGGGGATTTCCAGGATCAAGATCTTTGGATGGAAATGATGAAATATTGGTAATCTATTTCTAAATCAAGGTTATGTTCAAGTTGCAGGTGAAGCTGCAGGTGGTGGTGTTCCTATCTACCTTCTGCCCTTGTCTTTCTTCCTGATAAAGTAGCAATGTTACAACATTTTGAGATTTTAAAAATCAAGTCTGCAATTTATCCCATCAGATAAAGCATAAAAAGAAGTTTAATTTGACACCTAATTCACTTTCATATCTTCAGTATTAAGAAAGTTATGACCATTTTCATATTCGGAAATTAGCATCTTGTTCCCCATTGCCTTTCAATTGACTTTAACTCAAAAGCTGTGATCTAGAACTGTTAAAAGCCCATAACTTTCTTAAAAATTCATAGAACTCAATGAAATGTTCAGTTATTATAGATTGAAGCATTCTGAAACAAATATGAAACAATCTTACTTGGATGACCTGAAATTAAAGCATATAATTAGTTAGTTATCTAATTGTAGCTAATTACAAAATTCAATGAGTAGATCTAAACATCTATCCATTTCTTAAGAAAAGATAAACTTTTTTTAAATTGCCGAAGTGTCCAAATAGCATTCACACAATAATCCACAATATAACATAATTTTTAAATCTCATTTTCATGAATTTCTTGGCCAAATGGAAGGAATTTAATGTTTAATGCCTGTAAATTAATGGCCATTTCAATCAACTAATGAGTGGGATTTAGTGGAATGCAGTGGATTGGAACGTTGCAGTTTGCGGTGAAGTCGGGAGGAAAATTACTGTTGATTCATACATTTTTTTGGAACCCATTTCGCAACATGAAAATGTGATTAAAGCCTCCCTAAAAACCAACTTTTAATATAAAAATAAACTGTGTAGCTTTTTTTCTCCCCTACGCAAAACCCTTCCCATTGTGGGCGCTCACGGCTTTTGAAAGTGATTTTTAAATTACTCTAGTTAATAAATAATCTAGCGTAATTTAAAAATACCTTCATGAATGAAATGTAGGAGCGATTTTTCTTCCGCAACGAAATCGCCCGACATGGATCGATTTTCCCAGTCTGCAGAAAAACGGCACTTTAAGCCTGCCCCCCTCTGAAAGGCGCCAAAGTCACGCACACGGGGAATGGCAGAACTGCAGCGCTGCTCATGGTAAGTTTTGTAACATACCTAGATAAAGGTCCGGGGTTTGGGAAATGCTGACAGAGTAGCTTAAACAAGTGGCTGCGCTACATTTTGCAAACGGGATACATTGTGCATTGAAGGTGTAATAATAATTCAGCTTAATGTGGTTGATGGGGTACCTGGTGAAGTGGGGTGCTTTGACTTGACTGATGTTGAGCCTCTTTACGATTGTTGGAACTCTACTTAAGCAGAGTATTCAATTTAATTAATGGCTGGTGCCAAGTATATTATGCAAATCATGGTGTGTCAAGAGGCAAATCTCACACCAGAGGACACCTAGCCCACATAGCTGTCTAATGGTGCTTTTGATCAATGGTGCAGCGCAGCATGTTGTTAACACAGCTATGATAATGTTAACATTACTAGCATCTGCACTTTTACAGCATTAACATTACTAGCATCTGCACTTTTCCAGCATCCCATGCATCCTCTTGATGCACATTGACTTTCAATTCATCATTTGATAATTTAACATTAAAAAACTGCCTTGATGTTAAACCTCACCTCACTTCTAAAATTCAGCTCTTTCATCCATGTTTGGATCAAGAATGTGAAATGGTCTGGATGATGTGTGGAGATGAGTGGTCCTGGTAATACACAAACTGGGCATCGATGACTCGGCCAATGTTGAATAACTATTGCTTGGCAACATTGTCGATGTCATCTTCCACCACTTCCCTCATTAGCTTATCAAGCAAATGGCTTCATCAACACCTTACCATGTCAACCCTATCTTCACCCCATCTAAAATATTCCCTTTGTGCTATCCACCCCACACTCATGTAATTTACAACTAGTTTTTTATCAATCTTTCCCAGCTCTGATAAAAGATATTTGATCTGAAACATTGACTTTGTTTCTCTATGCACAGATAGCACTTGACCCTCTAAGATTGCTAAGATTTCCCAGTATTTTCAGTTTCCAACTTCTGAAGTTTTCTTTTGATTTCAATCACGACAGTAGTGGATTATGTGTGTGAAGAAGATACCCTGCAGATGAAGGTAAACTGCAGGGGAGCAGAATGTCACACAGGGTGCTAGCACTCTAGATGGCAAGTTCATGCACTCTCTCTGCTGCAGATGAATAAGGACTTTGATAAACCACCTGATGCCTCTGTTTAACTTTTTAGCATTTGTATTATATATATGTTTCTTCATTCTGGCCTGTCATATATATACCCACATCAAACTTTGGCACAGTGGCATAGCAGTGGAGCTGCTGCCTCACAGCGCCAGGGACCCGGGTTCGATCCTGACTACAAGTGCTGTCTGTACGGAGTTTGTAAGTTCTCCCTGTGACCGCATGGGGATTCCCCAGACGCTCCAATTTCCTCCCACACTCCAAAGATGTACAGGCTTGAAGGTTAATTGACCGGTAACAATTGTAAATTGTCTAGAATTACTACAAAGATAGGGTGCAGGAGTACCTCGGGCCTTGGTAGGGGGGGATGAAAAACTATCGAGTTGGTGGATTCCTTTTGCGTGATATATATAACATAATAACTGGCTTTTTTTCTTTTTTTTCTTCTTTTTCCTTTTTTTTTAGGGTCTATTTTTAACACCCTTTCTCTAATTCTTTGACCAAGGGTTTCTTCTCCCCTTTGGCATGCCCTTTCACTATCACAACTCTTTTCACATTTCACTCTCTTTCTCTCTATTCCTTTTCATTAAAAGCCATAAAATTATGGGGTACAATGATTGTAACAGTATATATGTGTATATTGATGTATTTACCTCTAATAAATAAAATTTAAAATAAAATTTAAAAATTGGAAATTGTCCCTAGTGCGCAGGATAGGGCTAGTATACAGGGATCGTTAGTTGGAGTGGAGTCTTCTTAGAAACCTAGAAACATAGAAATTAAGTGCAGGAGTAGGCCATTCGGCCCTTCGAGCCTGCACCGCCATTCAATATGATCATGGCTGATCATCCAACTCAGTATCCCATACCTGCCTTCTCTCCATACCCTCTGATCCCCTTAGCCACAAGGGCCACATCTAACTCCCTCTTAAATATAGCCAATGAACTGGCCTCACCTACCCTCTGTGGCAGAGAGTTCCAGAGACCCACCACTCTCTGTGTGAAAAAAGTCCTTCTCATCTTGGTCCTAAAGGATTTCCCCCTTATCCTTAAGCTGTGACCCCTGGTCCTGGACCTCCCCAACATCGGGACCAATCTTCCTGCATCAAGCCTGTCCATCCCCTTAAGAATTTTGTAAGTTTCTATAAGATCCCCTCTCAATCTCCTAAATGCTAGAGAGTATAAACCGAGTCTATCCAGTCTTTGTTCATAAGACAGTCCTGACATCCCATGAACCTTCTCTGCACTCCCTCTTATTTTGTTCTTATTTTGCAAGGTGTAAAAATATCTCCCATGCAATTGTCTGGCAAGATGTCCCATCCCACCCCCACCCTCAAGATGGGATGCTAGGGTGAGTAGTCCTAAAACACTGCGAAGGCAAGCAAATATCAAAGGTTAATGATCAGAGTAACTGCACTGAGATGCACGATTCTGAGATCATGTAAACTTTATGAACAATGCTGGTAAATAATGCCACAACACAGAGAATAAACTCTATCAGTCTGTAGCCAACACACCCATGTCCCACTGATACAAATCTTTAATCTGCTAATCCATGCTGGTTTGCAGCAGGATCTATTATTTGTTTTCCTGTGATTTAAAAAATTGAAGGTTGTTGGTTGCACAATATTACTCCAATTTCGGCTGGTTTGGCAGGATAGGGCTAGCCATGCTAGGTGGAATTATATCCAGTTTTCTAATAGACATGACTTCCATCAGGAATGGGCACCATCATGTTAAATTCACGGCAAACTGCACCTATGCATGATTTGTACATTAAAACAAAGGCTAATATGTCTGGTTTCTAAGCTAATATTGAGAAAGATTAAATACGACAAAGAAAATGCATCAGTAAATTTAATTCAAAACACTGGAATGGCCTTATTATTACATGCAGTGATCTGTGTATTTTAAATTTGTTTTCAGTTTTGCCGGTGACAGGAATAACAAGAAGGATTCTTTGCAGGCAACCAACTGGAAAAAGGTAAGTTTGAAAGGATTCTGTGCAGGTGTGCTAAGGCAGAAATCAGGAAAAATGTACCGTGCAAGTGATAGTAGAAATATGACAGCACCGTTTATTTTATCAGTGAGCTCGCGGTAGTTTGAAGGAGAAAGACAGAACTCTCTTTATATTTACTTTCACGATACAATTTTAACTCTAGTACAAATAATACAAACCAGTGAGACTGGAGTAGAGGTCTGAGAGTAAAAGGGATGATGGAATGGTGTAAACTGACAGAGCATGTAGCAAGTGAGTTGGTAATACATCAGTAACAATGGAGAGAAAAGGCAGAGCTGTGAGACAGTAGCTTGCTCATATCATTGATAGAAGACAAATTGCTGGCAACTGTGATTTACATACATTCAAGATGTACTCATACCATTTATTTTGCTTTGTAATCAGGACATGACAACATCTTTCATACATTCCAGACTTTTATATATGCATGTTGTTTTCAAGTGGGATTGAATGTAGTTAATATGCAATCTGTCACCCTTCTCTTCTCTCGAGCTGCTGCTGCATTTGACAGATGGCATTGTGTACCCTTGCATCAATACATGTTGATATCCAGAATGGAAGCTCGCTACCTGTCAAAGACAAAGAAACGATTAATGAGGAGTCGCTGTTATGACTATGCTTCATTAATTTCCATAATTTACATGCGTTTATTTTATTTTTACATACTTATAATAGTCAGTAAACTAAACAAATTATGGCAGTGCTAAAATAAAACGGAGACATTAGTTGCAAAGACAGTTAACGGCGTCTGGTTTTTATTTAAGAGTGAAGCAGTGAAACACGGAACAAAAGGTTTTAATAAAAGTGCAAATCATAGCATCAGTTTTAAGAACTAAAATGGCATAGGGAATTTACCTTTTCACTCCTTCAGAGTGAGTAAATGCAATTTACATGGAGCTTACTGGCTTTACCTTGCATTAAACCTTATTCCCTTAGGAACTATACACTGTAAATGGCTCAATTGTAATCATGTATTGTCTTTCCGCTGACTGGTTAGCACACAACAAAAGCTTTTCACTTTATGTGTCTCGGTGACAACAAACTAAACTAAACTAAACTAAACTGAACTGACAAAACTGAACTGATGTACCTATTTGTTCCTGTAGAATGAATAATTGCACTAGTAAAATTGCAAGGAAGAAAACTGTATGTGTAGGAAGGAATTGCAGATGTTGGTTTAAACCAAAGATAGACACATATAGCTGGAGTAACTCAGCAGGACAGGCAGCATCTCTGGAGAGAATGAATGGGTGACGTTTCAGGTCGAGAACCTTCTTAAAACTGTCTGTCAGGAGTTAGGGAGCTTTTCAGATCTCTGACATATTATCTGAGTAGAGGAATGTTACTGTCGACCGATGTAATGCCACATTTGCCGGATGTTGTATCAAGTGTCAGAAGATAGAGAGCAAAGGAAAGTCTATACTTTTTTAAGCCCAGGAAGAGTACAGGTATTCCTCTGAGCCTCACAAGGAATCTTTGAATGTAATTTGCTCTGAGCTTCTCTTGCCCCCTCGTTCGTGGCAACCATCGCTGAATAACCGTACTTCATTAAATATTTAATTGCCTGCAGCATTTTGAATTTCTATTCCTGCCCGATGGCCAGTCAACACATCCTGCTGAGTTCTAGTGGGAACCCAAGCGAGGCTGAATATTTAGATGAGCCCAGGGTATCAAAAATTAGAAACTTGGCTCGCAGGGTAGGGTGGTTGCTCACTCAGCATTCTTGACACAACCAAACTTAGAATCAAGGCCAATTGGCTGCGGATGAAATTTATCATGAAATCATAGAAATATACAGTGCAGAAATAGGCCCATTGTCTCAACTTGTCCAAGCCAGGACATTATCTGAGCTAATCCATGGTAAATGGTAGGGAATTGAGGAATGCTGTGGAACAGAGGGATCTAGGAATAACTGTGCATAGTTCCCTGAAGGTGGAATCGCATGTAGATAGTGTGGTAAAGAAAGCTTTTGGTGTGCTGGCCTTTATAAATCAGAACATTGAATATAGGAGTCGGGAAGTAATGTTAAAATTGTACAAGGCATCGGTGAGACCAATTCTGGAGTATGGTGTACAATTTTGGTCGCCTAATTATAGGAAGGATGTCAACAAAATAGAGAGAGTACAGAGGAGATTTACTAGAATGGTGCCTGGGTTCCAGCAACTAAGTTACAGAGAAAGGTTGAACAAGTTAGGTCTTTATTCTTTGGAGCACAGAAGGTTAAGGGGGGACTTGATTGAGGTCTTTAAAATGATGAAAGGGATACACAGAGTTGACGTGGATAAGCTTTTCCCATTGAGGGTAGGGAAGATTCAAACAAGAGGGCATGACATGAGAATTAAGGGACAGAAGTTTAGGGTAACATGAGGAGGAACTTCTTTACTCAGAGAGTGGTGCCTGTGTGGAATGATCTTCCAGCAGAAGTGGTGGAGGCAGGATCGATTTTAACATTTAAAAGTAAAGTGGATAGGTGTATGGACGGGAAGGGAATGGAGGGGTATGGTCTGAGTGCAGGTAGATGGGACTACGGGGGAAATAAATGGTCGGCACGGACTGGAAGGCCAAGAAGGCCTGTTTCCGTGCTGTAATTGTTAGATGGTTATATGGTTATATGGTTAATCCCATTTACTAGTGAGATTAAACGAGAACTTACCTGTTCGAAGTTTGATCTTTATTTTATGAGGAGTTACGATGAGGGATTACGTGAAGAAGACCCCGCCTGGCGCTGGAACGGCATACTTCAAAGCAGCGGCATGAAAAACACAGAACCAAATAGCCGGAGTAAAATAGTAAGGCTCAAAATAGACTAGAACTACCAGATGATCATTTATATTATGAGGGTTGGGAGTGGAGGGCACGTAATCCCTCATCGTAACTCCTCATAAAATAAAGATCAAACTTCGAACAGGTAAGTTCTCGTTTAATCTCACTATTTTACTTCGGAGTCACGTGAGTGACTACGTGAAGATTTTAAAGCCCTGTGTTTTCCATGTCGTAAACTCATTTCATACGACTCTCTGTTTGGTCAAAACAGTAGTGAGTAAAAATATTTTAACACATTGTTATATTTTATGTAATAAGTCCTTTAATTATAAAAAAGAACAACTTTTTTAAAATAAGAACCCCTCTATTGCAGGGGAAAATTACAACAATTGATAAATGATGTAAATGGTAACATAAATCGATAATATAAATCGATAATATAAACAAAGCAAGCATTCAAAGGGAACCCAGTACTGCGTGTCCAAATCCTGGCACCGTGACAACGGGTTTATTGTAGAACTTTGAAAAAGTTTCTTCTCTAGACCACCCTGCGGCCTCTAAAATTTGATCGAGTGGTACGTCCTGTACCTTCGCCGCGGACGTAGCTGCTGCCCTAGTGGAGTGAGATTTAAACACATCAGTGTCTATTCCTGCTAGACCCAAAACCTGTTTTAACCATCTAGAAATGGTTTGAACTGAAACTTTTGTATGTGGTTTTTTGTGTGTTATTAATAACGCTTTCTCAGAACCTCTGAGACTTTTGGTTACCTCCATGTATTGAGTTAAATGCTTAACTACACACAACGTTTCATCAATAGGATATGCTTTAAACATTACCTTCATTCCAGTTTTCCCTGGTCTGCTTTGTTTGATCAAGTCATAGACATAAAACACAATGTTATCTGAAGTCACATGCATGCAATCCAACCTTAACAATTGCAAAGTCTGTACTCTTTGAGCTGATACCAATGCCATTAACATAACCACCTTGAATGTTAAGTTCTGTAAAGACATTGAATTAATTGGAGTCCATTGTTTAAGCAAAGTGAGAACAATGCTAACATCCCAAATTTCTGTATATCTGGGCTTGGGAGGATTTTTATTAAAAATACCTTTCATGAATCGGGATACTAATGGGTGAGACCCAACTGAATCTCGATCCGAAATTTGTCCTAAATAGGATGACAATGCACTCCGAGCACAATTAATGGCACTATAACTCAAATGTTCATCAAAGTGCAACCCAGCAAGGAACTCCAATACATTTGAAATGTTAGCAGAATGATAAGATATCTTTGACTGTGTACAAAAGGCTTCCCATTTTCTTATATACGACATATATTGTTTTTTAGTGCTAGTCCTCCAAGCTGCATCTATAACATCCATGGTCCTGTCCGACAGTTCAAACTCTTGCAATGGTCTGGTCAGAACCTGCAGATTAACAAATTCATATGATCATGCAATGGATGAATTTCTTTTGTTACTGGTTGTGTCAACAGATTGTCGCAACTGGGAATAACCATACATGGTTCGATAATCATTTCTAGCATCAATGGGAACCATGACTGTGTGGGCCAATTTGGCACCACCAAAATGCCTTTGGCAGCGTCTTGCGCTATTTTCTTGAGACATTGCCCAATGAGACAGAATGGGGGAAAAGCATAAAAGAACGTATCCCCCCAGTGTAGCGAGAAAGCATCCACCGCTACTGCCCCCGGATCGTGTTCCCAAGACACGTATTTCGGCAATTGGTGATTCAATCTAGATGCAAACAGATCAATGTCCGGTACTCCATACCGACTGACAATATTTTTGAAAATTTGTGGATTTAACATCCATTCTGTATTGTCTTTAAATATCCGTGATCTTTTGTCTGCCACAACATTGTTTCTTCCTGGGAGATACATAGCTGAAAGCCAAATATTTTTTGTAATACACCATTGCCATATCTGGTTTACCAGATGATCACATGGAATTGATCTGACACCACCCATGTGATTGATATATGCCACAGCTGTGGTATTATCTATTTGTACTTGGACATGTAAATCCTTTAATGAAGAGCAATAAGCTTTTAATCCATAGAATGCTCCCAGTAACTCCAAATAATTAATACCATATGTTTGGAGCAATAAATCCTCTTGGACAGCCCATCTGCCTCCACAGCTGGTCTCATTGTCCGTAGCCCCCCATCCGAGAGAACTTGCATCAGTTTGTAATACCACGACTGGCTGATGAACTAAAATGTTTTTAGCAGCTTGTGGAACATTCTCAATCCACCATTGTAATTCCGATAAAGCTTCCTTAGGCAATTGCATTGGCCTATCAAAATGGCCTGCTCGCTGAATTAGTGCTTTAGTTTTTGCCCTTTGAAGATTCTGGTAATGTAACCGACCAAATTCTACTGCTGGAAATGCTGCAACCAATTTACCAATACCCTTGGCAACCTCTCGGATGGAGGGATAAGGTTTGTTAATCAATTTTTGACATACATCTGTCAAATCTAACTCCTTATTCATTGGTAAAGTTACCAACATGGTGACTGAGTTAATCAGAAACCCCAGATATTCAATGGTTTGGGACGGCTGTAACTTAGACTTTGTTGGATGGATCAGAAACCCCAACTTCTCCAACAAGCTAATAGTTGCTGAGACTGATTCCCCAGCTAATTCCTGATTAGCATTGACAATTAGAATGTCATCTAGATAAGCCATAACGATGTGTTTTTGTGCCCTTAACAGTGCAAGTGCTGGTTTTAACAATTTAGTGAACAATCTAGGTGCTGAACTTAATCCATTTGGCAAAGCTTTGTATTGCCACAGCTGTCCCATCCATTTAAACTTTAAATACCTGCGAAAATCATGACGAATTGAGACCGAATAATATGCATCCTTCAAGTCTATTGTAGCCATATAACAACCTGTTGATACCAACTGCATTGCAGTGTAGAAAGTGTCCATTTTAAAATGTTTATACTGGACAAATGTATTCAAAAAAGTGAGATCTAAAATGATCCTACAACCCCCATCTTTCTTCAGTCTGGGGAAAATGTTTGATATAATTTGTTGTGGATCCTCTCCTGTTCTCTCGATAACACCTTTTTTACTCAAACTCTTAATCTCTTTGTCCATTTGATTAACCTCAAACTCGGAGAACCTTAAAGGATGACTAGGGTCATACTGTCCCAATGGAACCATACCTTCCACAAAATCAATGGTAGATCCTTGTACAGTGTCTAATACCACACGATCAACTGTAATATTGTCCCATTCCTTATAAAACATTTGGAGTCTACCGCCAATCTGTGGCCCATCCCAGCATTCCTTTTTTATGGGATAATGTTTATGTACCTCTCCAGCTGGACGAGATGATCTCCTTTTCCCAAGGAATGGGTGTACATTCGGCTGTGTTGGCTGGAAATTCCTCCTTATCATACTCCTGCCTCGGCTTGTACCAGCTCCAAAATCAAATCTCTTCCTTGAATAGCCAGACCATCTCTGGCCAAAGTTGAAGGGTCTCATACGACCAAAAGTTTTTGCGTCTTCATCCATTTCTTTAATTTGTTTAGACAAATCCTCTCCGAACAAAAACCCAGGAGTTTGAACATTGCTTGGTTTACACAATCCTGCAAATCTTGGATGTAACAGAGGTCGAATGGCAATCTTCCTCATGCAATTAATCTCAAAAAATGAGTTGCAAAATAAGGCCAACATATGTTTCTGCACTTTGGTCATTCCACAACCTTCCACTTGTCTGCCAAATGCAGTAATGCCAGCTGAAATCAGCTTGAGGACTCTTTGAAATCGAATTTCCTGCGCCCGCATAATTGATGACATAGGCGCCCAAACAACTGAATTCACCGTAGGTACCTTCAATGAGGCACAATTGATCGGTGTTTTATATATTTCTGCTGTCTCAACCATAACAGCCTCTTGAAGCGGGTGAGAGACCATATAATTAATATTGGCCGCCAGGTTTTCTTCCATGGCCTCACCGCTTCCTCCAGGTATAGCAAAGTCTTGTGCCACATCAGGCACACCTGGATCCATATATTTGAATTGTGGTGTGTCCTCCGGACCACAAACACCACTTGCAGGGTCTGTCTCATACAGCCCTGGTACTCCTGAAACTTGTTCAAAGGAGACTTCCTCCAGTCCATACCCAGGCACTGGGGTTTCAAATTCCCAATTCGAATTGGCACCATATTCACGATATGGAACCCCCTCAGGGGCTGCCTGGGAATATTCTGGGTTCGTAGACCCTTGGTTGATTATAGTCTGGAGCATTTTCTCCATTTGGTCCATCCTAAGCCATAAGGCCTTCTTTTCTGGACCTTCAGAATCAGAGTCCTCTGAAAACCCAGGCCCTGCAGCTTTTCTTTTACTTTTTTGAGGCACTGGGATTTCCTCTACAGTTTCCATTTGTGGAGCAACCAAAGCCTCACTAACGGGTGTTTCAACGGCCGCCGGTATCGGAACCGGCTCCGCACTAAACTGCTGTCCCGACTCTTCTGCACCCCGGGACGCACGTTTTACCCGCTGTTTCTTGGCCTTCTCCATTTTATTTTTTCCTCTAACTCCTCCTGGTTTACCCACCAGGCTACGGAGTTCTGAAACCTCGCCCAAAATTTTGTAAAACTTTCTTACCTGCGGGCCGGTTCCTTACCGCTGTGTGGAGCTGCGCTCTGCAGCTCTTTCGTTGCCGACAGCGACGACGTAATGCCGTTCCAGCGCCAGGCGGGGTCTTCTTCACGTAGTCACTCACGTGACTCCGAAGTAAAATTGCATACGGCCCATACACCTCCAAATCATTCATGCCATTAAAGCGTTGTTTAGTTTTGAGCAACAGCATGGAGACAGTCCCATCAGCCCACTGAGTCCTCACCGACCAACAATCACCAGTAGATTTGTTCTACATTATCCCAGTTGCACATCCTACACACTAGGGGCAATTTACAGAAGCCAATTAACCAACAAACCTGTGCGTCTTTGGAAAGTAGGAAGAAACCAGGGCACCCAGAGAAAATCCACGCGGTCACAGGAAGAATGTACAAATTCCGTACAGACAGCACTCATAGTCAGAATCAAACCCAGGTCTCTACTGCTGTGCCACCTTCAATTAACCCTGTATTACTGTATATTCATTGCCTAATATTGGCGTTGCTTATCTTCAATTCACTTCTGGGCATTTGTTTTTTGTTATATTCGCATTTGATTTCATGTCATTTCATTCCACTAACTTTGAATCTTATTCTATAACAAGCGTAAGAAACATGAATTAGCGGACGACACATTGCTGAAAAAGTCTTCAAAGAAAAGCATCCCTTCTGCACTACAGATTAATATGCTTGAAAAGAATCTGCATAATTTCTTTATCCTGCTTCTCGAAAAGTAAAACTGTTGTTTTTAACGTCACTCAGTCTCTCTTCCTCGTTCAGACTGCTGGTCCTAAAGATCCAAACTTGATACCAGCTCGTATAGCCTCTTGGTTTACTTAATCGTCCATCCTCCTGTTTCCAACCCTAGAGGTGCCCTACATTAAGGGCATTAGCTCTTCAATTAAACTTCTCATAAAATGCATGCCTGGATTTTTAATGCTGAATCTGACTTAAAATGATCAAAAAAGGAATTCCAAAATTAGGTAAAAATAAAGATAAATGACACGTAGGTGGAGCAAAATGCTGAGAATTAAAAATAGGGAATGATGCTAAATGGCATCAATCATTAAAATAAAGTGGAACCAGAAATAAAACAAGTGAAAATAAACAGTAGATCCAGTTCTGCTCTTTCGCAATATATATCGCATTCATTTTGAAAGTGATAAATGAGAAATCTGTGTTCAGTCAAGGGTAAATTAATTACATTGAAACCTATCAGAAAAGCGATAAAACGAGCTGAAGCTAGAAAGGACATTTAGAGGTCTAATTATTGAAATATTGTTGAAGTATTTTAAATAATCTGCATGACATTTTTAGGTAAGATGTCTCTCTGCATCATGCTGATATTGAAATTAACTTAGAAGAGACCTGTCTCGGGAGTTTACAGCAACTTATTTCTAATTATCATCATTGTAGGGGGTAATAATAAAAAGCACTTAAGGTACAATTTTGTAATGAGTGTAGGGGTGTCTTTTGATCCCTTATCATATATTTTATCACATAACAAGCATTTCATCCAGAAGCTCACATTATTGTATGTGGAAGAGAACAAGGTTGTCTCTTGTTCCACCAGAACTCCAGTGCTGCAATGCTGCAGTTCAGAGTTTTATTAAAAGCTGTCTTACAGAAATCATTTGTAGAGTTACAGGACACTATTGGGATATTACTGTGAATGAAACTCCTTCTCAGAATCTAGTGCTGGTGACATAAGGCGGGGAAAGTAACCCATTGTTATTAATAAGCTAATCGTTTTGGACACATGCACGTTCTCTGTATTTAACGGCTTATGGGCAATAAACAACTTATCCCAGATATTTCTCAGAGCTTCAAATGATCATAACTTAGATATAGGGGTCCCTGTACGATTTCCACTGTGTTTCTGGTCAAGGAACAGGAGATGAACTGAAGCAGATAGAAAACACATAGCCTCTTGATCATATACATTTTGTGAAATTGCAGGTCAAATGGAATCAATCATTTCTATCGTCCAATTTAACAAATATAAATCCTTCCCCATGTTTTTGATATACAGAAACATAAAAGTAATATTTCAAAAGGTGCTAACATTTTCTTCTCAAACAAGCACAGATGATTTTCACCTCTTTTTTGTCAGCTTTTCTAGCAGGCTGGAAATGGAGTCCAGAAGGTCCCAAGGAAAGCAAATGATATTCACTATGACACAGTTACTTCTTCCAATTTACTTCCTTGCAACCAAGCTCCTAAACATTTCTAATAGAGCATTCACTCTCGCATGGCCCTTGACCATTTCAGGCTGTTGGGTCAAAGGGCACAGCAAGAACATATATTTAACACCTTCATTCATGGCAGCAGAAACACACCATCTTTTTTCATGTTTTGAACTTTCTATATTGCCATTTGTAGTTTCATGATTTCTTAAGGCTTAGTTTTAGTTTTAGATACAGCATGGAAACAGACCCTTTGATCCACCGAATCCTGATGACCAGCAATCACCCATACCCTAGTTCTGTCCTACACACTAGGGACGATTTACATAAACCAATTAACCTACAAATCTGCACGTCTTTGAAATGTGGGAGGAAACTGGAGCACCCAAAGAAAGCCCACACAGTCACAAGGTGAAAGTCCAAACTCCGTACAGACAGCATCCGAGGTGAGGATCAAACTGGGGTCTCAGGCGCTGTAAAGGGCCTGTCCTACCAGCATCCGACTCCATGCGATGAGCGTGATCAAACTAGAAGCGGGGGTCGCGCGGAGGTCGGATGATCCCCTGTACAGGGCCGTTCCCACCAGCATGCGCCTGCATTCGGCAAGCGCGACCAAACCGGCAGCGAGGGCCGCGCGGAGGTCGGGTGAGTGGCGCAATGCGGCGCAAAGTCAGGCGAACTTGGAGCGAAGTCTTAAGGTAAGTTTGCCAGGACCGAGAGGGGCACACAGAGAGGGGCACAGAGGCACACACACAGAGGGCCACGGAGCCACACACAGAGAGGGTCACGGAGGCACCTACAGATAGGTTCACGGAGGCACGATGTCGAGGCGGTGTGTAATGCGTCGAGGCGACTGCAAGCCGACAAGCCGTTGCCGCGCAGAATTTTTGAACATAGTCAGTTTTTCGGAGCCCCACGCGATGTCGGGACGAACTCCGCACAATTCCGCACGGCTCCGGCGATCGAAGTGGGACCAGCCCCGCGACGCCGGACGGCTCAAGCGACCACGTTAGGTCGCGCTCATCACATAGAGTTGCATGCTTGTAGGACAGGCCCTTTAGGCTGCAACTCTACCGCTGTGGCAATGTTCCGCCAATTGTAGTAATGCAAACTGAACTCCCAGATTTAACACAGGAACCAATTTGTTTTAATGGGCTCATCTGATTAATTACATTTTTTGTTGGGTTTAATTTAGTTTATTATTGTCACAAGTTCCAAGGTACAGTGAGAAACTTTTGTTTGCATGCTATCCAGTCAAAGAAAATGCTAAAACTGAATAAGTCACACCACATTGCACAGATAAAGGATGAAGGGTACAATCTTCCATACATGAAAGGTAAGTAACTGGAAAGGGCCTGTACCACTTACACGATTTTATCGACGACTTGCCGGCACCCATCATAATCGCAGCAGGTGGTCAAAAAGTTCCAACATGTTGAAAATCCAGCGGCGACCAGAAAAAAGTTCGACACTTTGGGCGACTACCCACGACATGTCGCAGGGTGACACCTGTAAGGTCGTGAGTCGTCGCCCAAAGAGTCATACCTTTTTCTGGTCGCCGCTGGATTTTCAACATGTTGAACATTTTCGGCCACCTGCTGCTACTATAGCGGGTTCAGGTAAGTCGCCAAAAAAATCACGTCAGTGGGACAGGCCCTTAAAGAGGACTGCTGTGTCCAGCTTACGGTTCCTAAACAAATGTAGTTTGTTGATGTGTCCAGACCGTACCTTGGCAGGTGATTAACATGCTCTCCAATGGTAACTGGGATAGAAGGCTCAATTACACCTTTGATGCTTGACCAAATATATTAATAAATAACGAGAACTACTCCAAGTTCATGTTCGATGCTCGCGGTGATGAAGATAGTTTTTGATGCCTTTTGGTGAGGTTTGGGGTATGCCTAATCATCTTTGCAGGCACTGTTATATCGTTTTGATAGCACTAGGCATCATTCACCAGATTCTGAGCACCCATGAGCAGGGAATTGCAACAGGCTTGGATAGAGTGGATGTGGAGAGGATGTTTCCATGAGTGCGAGAGTCTCGGACCATTGGTCATAACCTCAGAATTAAAGGACATTCCTTTAGGAAAGAGATGAGGAGGAATTTCTTTAGAGGATAGTGAATCTGTGGAATTCATTGCAACAGAAGGCTGTGGAGGCCAAATCATTGGATATTTTTAAGGCAGAGATAGATAGATTCTTGATGAGTATGGATGTCAGGGGTTATGGGGAGAGGGCAGGAGAATGGGGTTAGGAGGGAAAGATAGATCAGCTATGATTAAATGGTGGAGTTGACTTGATGGGCCAAATGGCCTAGTTCTGCTCCTATCACTTATGAACATTGATACATAGAAAATAGGTGCAGGAGTAGGCCATTCGGCCCTTTGGGCTAGCACCGCCATTCTCTGTGATCATGGCTGCTCATCCACAATCAGTACCCCCTTCCTGCCTTCTCTCCATATCCCTTGATTATGCGAGCCCTAACAGCTCTATCTAACTCTTTTGAATGCATCAAGTGAATCAGTCTCCACTGCCTTCTGAGGCAGAAAATTCCACAAATTCACAACTTTCTGGGTGAAAACTTTTTTCTTCATCTCAGTTCTAAATGGCCTACCCCTTATTCTTAAATTGTGACCCTTGTTCTGGACTCCCCCAACATCGGGAACATGTTGCCTGCATCTAGCGTGTCCAATCCTTTAATAATTTTATACATTTCTATAAGATCACCTCTCATCCTTCTAAATTCCAGTGATTACAAGCCCAGTTGTTCTATTCTCTCATCGTATGACAGTCCCGTCATCCCGGGAATTAGCCTTGTGAAACTACGCTGCACTCCCTCAATAGCAAGAATGTCCTTCCTCAAATTTGGAGACCAAAACTGCACACAACATGGACGATCCTGATCAAAAGTCATTTGACCATCTTCATCCTGATAAATTCTGGCATTGATGATGTTATAAAGTGGCAGAGAGGACATATATTCTCCCTGCTGCCTCATGTGTTCCTAATTTTGATCCATTATTAGCGAGCGTTCTAAACTCTTCCACTACTTATTTGTAGACTACATTTTTGCAACTCCAAGCATGGAAAAGATACTAGTTAATTGAAGTTCCTTTTAGGCGCATTCTAATTATCTTAAGGATTCTATCTCCTTGTGATGCTTTTCTTTTGTTACAGGTAAGAATTTCTTTCAGTTATTAAGTGCTTGTGTCGGCAAATAAAAATGACGGAGGAAATGAACATCATAATATTGTTTACCATATTTATGATTGGATTAGCATCTTCATGCTGTCAACCACATTTGCTTGACTGCGATTATGGCATGTATATGATAAGAAGGATATTTCAATTCTACACAGAGCTCGAACTACTTTAGTCTGTCAATAGCTTTTATGGTATGTTGGACTTTCTGAATGATGGCAGGTGCCCTTTAATTTGAATAAAATATTTGCCACTGCTATATTGCTTCCAGCACCATAAGATCCTATAATAAAAAATTGACTGATCTTAAATCACCCCAACCCATTTAAAGCACATTTATCCAGGTGGAAGCCAAAAAATAGAACACACGCCACAGAACAAAAATGCTGAGTATTATGAATTCCACCCTTAGGCCTGCTCTACACATCATTACTGTACATTGATCACTCCTAATTAACCTTACAGAAACACTTGGCAATGCCAGCCTCACAGAAATAGCACCTTATCTTTTTGCTTGCTCCTTTTTTCAGCCATTCCATTGTTTATTGCCTAGAGGAACAATCTAGTGGTGTTTCTGTCCAATGATAAGAACAACCTCTGACTAGTGAACGCCAATGTTATTAACAAACCAAATTAGAACAATAAGATTAAAATGAGTTGATAGAGAACTTACAGAGAAAAATTGATTGCCACAATTGTAAGCTATTTCATATTACAGAGTAGATTTAAGAAGAACAAAATGTTAATTCGTGTAGTTGGTTTGTATTAATTATAATTGCATGTAAGTTAATAAAATTAGCATGCAGTGCAGATATAAGTTACACCAGAAAGTTATTTTAGATAAGTCTATTAAATTGTAATCTTGCTACACTCAAAGATTACTGTCTTCATTTTGCAAATTATGTTAATGTCAAATAAATTATCTGAATAGTGTGATCTTATTTTAGCAGCAGCAGTGTTAAATTCTAAAACTATATTTTGAAGTAACTAACCACGAGGAATAAATGCTCTATCCATTTATTCTTATTCTTAGTACGCACTGTGGTCTAAAATAACTTAAAATTATTGTGACACCTAAACGCAATATGAGCATTTTTATTTTAATGTCAAGCTTCTGCAATGCCTGAAATCAGTATTGACTTATAAAGCAAAACTGATAGCATTCTTTGTGATTGATTCTGCAAATATTCTTAGCCTATATAGGACACCAAGCAAGGTTAGACAGATTTTATTATCGAGAACTAGAGATTCAAAAGCAGATAATTAACTTCAGGTAGTATCTAATTATCGGAAACCAATAACCACTGACATGACAAAGGTCACACAGATGCTAATTTTTGCAAAAAAAACAAAAACAGCGAATTAAGAAAAGTTTAAGTGAACATTAGCATATAAAGTAATAACATTCAGCAAAACCTGTCTGCATTAGAAAATTCAAGAACAAAACAGATAAATGAACAGCAACTGCTGAAGATTAGCATAATGTGGTATTGTTTGTTTTTTAACAAACAGTGAAGGAAATGTATAGCTAATAATAAAGGATGCGGTGCAGAGAATATCCATCACCATAGAAACATGCCAGTGACCTCCTCTACATTTGACGAATGAGCAAATCCTGAGGAAAGCACGGGGATTGAAGTTGTTGTTTTGTTTCTTCATCCTCTTCCTTGGAGATTAGTGCAGATTAACAGAAGACTTCGTAGGCTAACAACCTGCAGTCTTAAACGGCTGATATCATTTTTATACCAGTTGATGAGGTGCATAGTTCTGAATGGAAGGAGTATCTTATGGACTTTCCACACTATATACCATGAGGAGAGAGAAATAAAGCATCCACAAGGAATCTTGCTGAAATTCAGTCCAATCTCCACTAATCGCATTGCGTTTAACCCCTTATTTCAGATTTAGATGTGAAAATTCTACACAACAAAAGTGATTTCTGAGCATCTAAATGCAAATCACACATCTAGTAATAATGAATTGTAACTCGAGCCGCTTCAATTAAGCTACATCTTCTCATTTGTACACGTGACAGTGTTAACTATTGTGCAGCCTAGAATGTACAACCTGTATAGATAAGCTATGTTATCATATGATTGTGATGTGATTATAACAATTTTCAGACAGAAGAGCGTGTAATATTGTTTCATAAAAAACAGTAACACTAGGGCACCACGGTGGCGCAGCGGTGGAGTTGCTGCCTTACAGCGCTGGCAGCACCGGAGACCCGGGTTCGATCCCGACTATGGGTGCTGTCTGTACGGTGTTTGTACGTTCTCCCCATGACCGTCCTCCGAGATCTTCGGTTTCCTCCCACACTCCAAAGACGTGCAGGTATATAGGTAAATTAGCCTGGTATAAGTGTAAATTGTCCACAGTGTGTGTAGGATAGTGTTAACGTGCAGGATCGCTGTTCAGTGCGGACTCATTGGGCCAAAGGATCTGTTTCTGCGCTGAACTAAAATAAACTAAATTAAAAATTAGGTATGTTGCCAAAAGGCATATCTTTATTTACAGGAGTAAAAAGATAAGAACAATTAAAATCTAAATATAGGGCAGTATTTGCAAGTATTTTAGGATTGATTCACTCTGTAAATATAGATGATAATTTCCAAATAAACATAAATCCGATTATTCTTGATATCTACCCGGTGTATATAGTAGGGAGTGCTCATCAATCAACAACCCTTTCAATATTCTATTCCTTACTATTCAGTAAATATAATATTATGAGTTGAATGGTCCTGGTACAGTGTGATTTTAATTACAATCCTGGAATTGTTATGGCACTGAAGGAGCCCAAGGTTCCCCAAGGAAGGTGATAAAGTTCTTGAGTATGAGGTGAATCAAATAGTATAAATATTGGTGCAGCATCATTTGCAGATAGTTTCATTAGGTTTAGATAACTCATTGAAATAAAAGAGGAGCATTCTAAGTTTAGGTTTAGGTGTATTTTTGTCAGACAAATACTATGTGACCATATAACCATATAACAATACAGCACGGAAACAGGCCTTCTCGGCCCTTCAAGTCCGTGCTGACCATTTATTTTCCCCTAGTCCCATCTACCTGCACTCAGACCATACCCTTCCCGTCCATATACCTATCCACTTTACTTTTAAATGTTAAAATCGATCCTGCCTCCACCACCTCTGCTGGAAGATCATTCCACACAGCCACCACTCTCTGAGTAAAGAAGTTCCCCCTCATATTACCCCTAAACTTCTGTCCCTTAATTCTCATGCCATGCCCTCTTGTTTGAATCTTCCCTACCCTCAATGGAAAAAGCTTATCCACGTCCACTCTGTCTATCCCTTTCATCATTTTAAAGACCTCAATCAAGTCCCCCCTTAACCTTCTGTGCTCCAAAGAATAAAGACCTAACTTGTTCAACCTTGCTCTGTAACTTAGTTGCTGGAACCCAGGCAACATTCTAGTAAATCTCCTCTGTACTCTCTCTATTTTGTTGACATCCTTCCTATAATTAGGCGACCAAAATTGTACACCATACTCCAAAATTGGTCTCACCAATGCCATGTACAATTTTAACATTACTTCCCTACTCCTATATTCAATGCTCTGATTTATAAAGGCCAGCACACCAAAAGCTTTCTTTACCACCCTATCTACATGCGATTCCACCTTCAGGGAACTATGCACGGTTATTCCTAGATCCCTCTGTTCCACAGCATTCCTCAATTCCCTACCATTTACCATGTACGTCCTATTTTGATTTGTCCTGCCAAGATGTAGCACCTCACACTTATCAGCATTAAACTCCATCTGCCATCTTTCAGCCCACTCTTCCAAATGGCCCAAATCTCTCTGTAGACTTTGAAAATCGACTTCATTATCCACACCACCACCTATCTTAGTATCATCTGCATACTTACTTATCCAATTATCCACCCCATCACCTAGATCATTGATGTACATGACAAACAACTGTGGACCCAACACAGATCCCTGAGGCACCCCACTGGTCACCGGCTTCCAACCTGACAAACAGCCATCCACCATTACTCTCTGGCATCTCCCATTCAGCCACTGTTGAATCCATCTTGCTACTCCACCATTAACACCCAAAGATTGAACCTTCTTAACCAACCTTCCATGGGAACCTTGTCAAAGGCCTTACTGAAGTCCATATAGACAACATCCACTGCTATACCCTCATCAATTTCCCTAGTAACCTCTTCAAAAAATTCAAGAATGTTTGTCAAACATGACCTTCCAGGCACAAATTCATGTTGACTGTTCTTGATCAGACCCTGTTTATCCAGATGCTCATATATATTATCTCTAAGTATCCTTTCCATTAATTTGCCCACCACTGACGTCAAACCAACAGGTCTATAATTGCTAGGTTTATTCTTTGAACCCTTTTAAAACAATGGAACAACATGCGCAGTACGCCAATCCTCCGGCACTATTCCCGTTTCTAATGACATTTGAAATATTTCTGTCATCGCCCCTGCTATTTCTACACTAACTTTCCTCAATGTCCTAGGGAATATCCTGTCAGGACCTGGAGACTTATCCACTTTTATATTTTTCAAAAGTGTCAGTACATCCTTCTCTTTGAATTTCATAGTTTCCATAGCTACTCTACTTTTTTCCCTTACCTCACAGTGTTCAATATCCTTCTCCTTGGTGAATACCGAATAAATTAAATTGTTCAATATCTCCCCCATCTCTCTTGGCTCTGCAGAGAGCTGTCCATTCTGGCTCTCTAATGGTGCAATTCTATCCCTCGTTATCCTTTAGTTATTAATATAGCTGTAGAAACCCTTTGGATTTACTTTCACCTTTCTTGCCAAAGCAACCTCATATCTTCTTTTAGTTTTTCTTATTTCTTTCTTAAGATTCTTTTAACATTCCTTATACTCATCTAGCATCTCATTTACTCCATGTCTCCTATAATTATTGTAGATATCTCTCTTTTTTCAAACCGTGTCCAATTTCCCTTGAAAACCATGGCTTTTTCCGATTTTTACTATTTCCTTTCAACCGAACAGGGACATAAAGATTCTGTACTCTTACAATTTCCCCCTTAAATGTCCTCCATTTCTCTTCTACATCCTTCCCATAAAACAAAATGTCCCTTTTAAATCATTACGCATTCCCTCAAAGTTAGCCTTTCTCCAATCAAAAATCTCAACCCTAGGTCCAGTTCTGACTCTCTCCATAACTATATTGAAACTAATGGTATTGTGATTGCTGGTCCCGAAGTGCTCACCAACGCATACCTCCGTCACCTGACCTGTCTCATTTCCTAACAGGAGGTCCAGCACTGCCCCTTCTCTGGTCGATACCTCTATGGATAGCTGCAAAAAACTATCCTGCACACATTTAACAAATCCAAACCATCCAGCCCATTTACAGAATGTGTTTCCCAGTCTATTTTTGGAAAATTGAAATCACCCACAATCACTACCTTGTGCTTACTACTAATATCTGCTATCTCCTTACATATTAGCTCTTCCAATAGAATTAGGTGTATTTTTGTCAGACAAACACTATGTATATATACAATAGAAAAAAAAACTCAAGTACAATAGGTAGAGCAAAGGAAAAGATACAGAGTGCAGAATATAGTTGTCAGCATTGTAGTGTTCCATAGACAAAGTCCAATGTCTATAATGAGGTAGAGGTGAATTTGGCAGTGCCCTCACTTATGGAAGAACCATTCAGAAGCCTCATAACTGAGGGGAAGAAGCTGTTCCTGAGTCTGGTCATGTACGCTTTCAAGCTTCTGTAGCTTCTACATGATACGAGCAGGGCAGCACAGTGGTGCAGCAGAAGAACTGCTGTCTCATAGCATCAGAGACCCAGGTTCAATCCTGAGTGTGGGTGTTGTCTGTGCGGAGTTTGTATGTTCTCCCTGCGTCCTCATGGATTTCTCTGGGTGCTCCGGTTCCTTCCCACATTCCAAAGACGTGCAAGTTTGTAGGTTAATTGGTTTCTGTAAATTACTTCTAGTGTGTCGGATGCAAAACTGGAATAATATTGAACTCGTGTACAGGTGATTAATGATTGATGTGGATTCATAGGGCTAAACGGCCTGTTTCCCCACTTGTTTCTCAAAACTAAACTAAAACTAAAGTAGGAATGATTGGGATCGGTCAAGTCTTTGATTACGTTGGTTGCTTTTTCGAGGCAGCATGAAGTGCAGATGTGGTCAATGGTGGGAGGTTTGATCTGTTTGTTGGACTGGGCTATATCTACAACTCTCTGCAACTTTTTGCAGTCTTGGATAGAGCTATTCCCAAACCAAGCAATGATGCAATCCAAAAGTATACTTTATATGGTGCATCTGTAGATGTTTGTAAGATTCACTCAAGGAATGCTGAATTTCTTCCGCCTCCTCAGGAAGTGGAGAAGTTGGTGTGCCTTCTTAGCTGTCGCAAGAATGTGGTTGATCCACGACTGCTCACTGGTAATATGTATGCGAAGGAACTCAAACCATTTCCACTTCCTAATACTGATTGGGGCACGTACTCCACCATGCTTCCTGAAGTCGATAACTAGCTCCTGTAAAGACACCTAACTGCAAGAGGGTCTGTTGCAATAGGTTGAAAATATTTCTGGCCAAAGTAAAGATGAATTGAAAATTTGAGGCAAAATTGTAATGAATCAGAGGGCAGCCATTACAAAGAAGATTGTTAATATGTAGTGTCTTTATATTCCGATGAAAGAGAAAGATAGCAGAATAAAAGATAGAATGTTAGGGTGTAAATTAAGCAGAAAAGGGGCAATGTAACAAGATTTCAAACAGAAAGTGTTGGGTCTACAGCTCACCCCAGGCCAATGCTAAGCTTCAACGTGAGGAGCTTCACTCCATCACCAATTCAGCTCTAACTCAATCTACAAGCTTCCAGATAACTATGGTGGGCCAGATCATGAACAATGATGAGACAGAGCACAGGAGAACCTAGTAAAATGGTGTCAGGCCAACAACCTATCTGTCAATGTTAGCAAGATGAAAGAGCTAGTTGTCACTTCATGAAGTGTGATCGAGTACATGCCCCAATCAGCATCAATGGTGCAAAAGTGGAAATGGTTAAGAGTTTCAGATTCCTTGGCTTTAATATGACAAATGATCTGTTGTGGACCAACTAGATTGACGCGGCAGCCAAGAAAGCAAAATAAATGCCTTTACTTTCTTCGGAGACTGATGAAATTCAGCATGTCTCCAATGACTCTTACAAACTTCTACAGATGCACCATAGAAAGCATACTGTTGGGTTGCATCACACCTGGTTTGGGAACAGGTCTGCTCAAGACTGCAAGAAATTGCAAGGAGTTGTAGATGTACCCTAGTCCATTACACAGACCAGACTTCACACCATCGACTCCATCAACATTTCACGCTGCCTTGGTAAAGCACCCAACATTATCAGGGACTTGTCCCACCCAGTAATTCCTTCTCCTCCTTGCTCCCATCCGGCAGAAGGTGGAGAGGTTTGAAAATGCTCCTACTGAATAAATTTATCTTCAGGCCCATAAAACAAAATAAACTGCAAGATAGTTAAGAAAATGATTTAGAATTTGGAAAGGTAGACAGAAATGCTGGAGAAACTCAGCGGGTGAGGCAGCATCTATGGAGCGAAGGAATGGGTGACGTTTCGGGTCGAGACCCTTCTTCAGACAGATGTTCAATCATGAGATTTAACATAATTTTGAAATATCGTTTGTACTTGATTTTCATTTAAAAAAAACAGGTATACATTGGTGTTTCCAAGACGTTGCTGGTGCATTTTGATGCACATAAATAATTTGGACTTGAGTGTTTAGAAGACAATTGAAAATTCTGCTGAAGGCACAAAACTAGTCACAAATGTGGTAAACAGTGAAGAAGATGACAATAATCTTCTAGGAGTCATGAAGAGGCTGATAAGATGTGTTGGAAGGGGATGGCAGATAAAATATAATGCTGCAATGTGTGAAATGATACACTTTGCTTACGACAAGGAGAGGAAACATAAATAAAGGCTACAATTCTAAAATGATGCAGGAAGAGAGTTAGTGGTAAGTGTGCAGGTTGAAGGACAGGCAGAAAACAGGTTCATAATTAGAGACACATAGTACCAAGAAAGGAATGCAAAGTTGCTATAATGCACTCATTCATCTACAACTGTTTTGAATCCAACCTTGTATTGTATTTAGACCAAATGCAGAGGATGCTTGGTATAATAGTTGAAGATGAGGAGCAGAGAATGACAGGAAATTTGATGGAAGCATTCAAAATCCTGAAGGGTCGGGACAAAGTGAATACAAATAAAATATTTCCATTACTGAAAGGGTGGAGAATCAAAAGAGACATATTTAAAGGGAATTCAAAAAGAAGAATGACATGAAGAAAAGTGTTTTCATCGTTGAGAGCTTATGTTAAGGAATACACAGCCTGAAAGGATAGCGTAAGCAAAAGGAAATTTGATTCTTACTTAAAGGGAAAAAAGCATGCAAGAGCCTGGGGAAAGAGCAAGCAAATAAAGCTAACTACGATCCTCGTACAAAAGGATTTACGTGCACTTCTTGGGCTGAATGACCTTTTTGTGCCATATAATGATTACATGATTTGCAAGCAATGAAGCATTTATTTTTGCTGAAGTCAATATTAACTTCAATATTTTAGGCATGATAGTGATTGTTGCATAATAAGGGATATATATCACACCTCTTAATGTTACATATAATGCCATAATGCTTGCATATAAGGGAAAGTTACAAATAACAAAATCATGTCATCACCATTCTCCCTGTGATCCTGTGGTTATTTTCCACATTTCCTCCCATATAGAAATATAGAAACACAGAAAATAGGTGCGGGAGTACGCCATTCGGCCCTTCGAGCCTGCACCGCCATTCAATATGATCATGGCTGATCATCCAACTCAGTATCCTGTACCTGCCTTCTCTCCATAGCCCCTGATCCCTCTAGCCACATCTAACTCCCTCTTAAATATAGCCAATGAACTGGCCTCAACTACCTTCTGTGGCAGAGAATTCCACAGACTCACCACTCTCTGTGTGAAAAATGTTTTTCTCATCACGGTCCTGAAAGATTTCCCCATTATCCTTAAACTGTGACCTCTTGTTCTGGACTTCCCCAACATCGGGAACAATCTTCCTGCATCTAGCCTGTCCAACCCCTTAAGAATGTTGTAAGTTTCTATAAGCTCCCCCCTCAATCTTCTAAATTCTAGCGAGTACAAGCCGAGTCTATCAAGTCTTTCTTCATATGAAAGTCCTGTCATCCCAGGAATCAGTCTGGTGAACCTTCTCTGTATTCCCTCTATGGCAAGAATGTCTTTTCTCAGATTTAGAGATCAAAACTGTACGCAATGCTCCAGGTGTGGTCTCACAAAGACCCTGTACAACTGCAATAGAACCTCCCTGCTCCTATACTTAAATCCTTTTGCTATGAATGCTAACATATAATTCGCTTTCTTCACTGCCTGTTGCACCTGCATGCCTACTTTCAATGACTGGTGTACCATGACACCCAGGTCTCGTTGCATCTCCCTTTTTCCTAATTGGCCACCATTCAGATAATAGTCTACTTTCCTGTTTTTGCCACCAAAGTGGATAACGTCACATTTATCCACATTATACTGCATCTGCCATGCATTTGCGCACTCACCCAACCTATCCAAGTTACCTTGCAGCCTCCTAGCATCCTCCTCACAGCTAACACTGCCCCCCAGGTTCGTGTCATCCGCAAACTTGGAGATGTTGCATTCAATTCCCTCGTCCAAATCATTAATATATATTGTAAATAGCTGGGGTCCCAGCACTGAGCCTTGCGGTAGCCCACTAGTCACTGCCTGCCATTCTGAAAAGGACCCGTTTACTCCTACTCTTTGCTTCCTGTCTGCCAGCCAGTTCTCTAGCCACATCAATACTGAACCCCCAATACCATGTGCTTTAAGTTTGTATACTAATCTCTTATGTGGGACCTTGTTGAAAGCCTTCTGAAAGTCCAGAGATAACACATCCACTGGTTCTCCCTTATCCTCTCGACTAGTTACATCCTCAAAAAATTCTATAAGATTCGTCAGACATGATATACCTTTCGTAAATCCATACTGACTTTGTCCAATGATTTCACCACTTTCCCAATGTGCTGCTATCCCATCTTTAATAACTGACTCTAGCAGTTTCCCCACTACCGATGTTAGACTAACTGGTCTGTAATTTCCCGTTTTCTCCCTCCCTCCCTTTTTAAAAAAGTTACATTAACTGCCCTCCAATTGTCAGGAACTACTCCAGAATCTAAAGAGTGTTGAAAAATTATCACTAATGCATCCACTATTTCTGGGGCTGCTTCCATAAGTACTCTGGGATGCAGCCTATCTGGCCCTGGGGATTTATCGGCCTTTAATCCATTCAATTTACCTAACACCACTTCCCTGCTAACCTGGATTTCACTCACTTCCTTCATCACTTTGACCCCCAGTCCCCTGCTATTACCGGCAGATTATTTATGCCTTCCTTAGTGAAGACAGAACCAAAATCTCATCATACTCAGCATCATTTAAGTAGCATCATTATTTTATGAAATGTCATCAACTACAAATTGTTTCTCACTCCATATATGTCAACAAAATAAAGAGAGTACAGAGGAGATTTACTAGAATATTGCATGGGTTCCAGCAACTAAGTTACAGAGAAAGGTTGAACAAGTTAGGTCTTTATTCTTTGGAGTGCAGAAGGTTAAAGGGGGACTTGATTGAGGTCTTTAAAATGATGAAAGGGATAGATAGAGTTGACGTGGATAAGCTTTTCCCATTGAGGGTAGGGAAGATTCAAACAAGAGGGCACGACATGAGAATTAAGGGACAGAAGTTTAGGGGTAACATGAGGGGGAAACTTCTTTACTCAGAAAGTGGTGGCTGTGTGGAATGAGCTTCCAGCAGAAGTAGTGGAGGCAGGATCGATTTTAACATTTAAAAGTAAAGTGGATAGGTATATGGACGGAAAGGGAATGGAGGGGTATGGTCTAAGTGCAGGTAGATGGGACTAGGGGAAAATAAATGTTCGGCACGGACTGGAAGGGCCGAGAACATGTTTCCATGCTGTAATTGTTATATGGTTATATGGTTATGTTGGGGAACTCCAGAACAAGGGGTCACAGTTTAAGGATAAGGGGGAAGTCTTTTAGGACCGAGATGAGAAGATCTTTTTTCACACAGTGAGTGGTGAGTCTGTGGAATTCTCTGCCACAGAAGGTAGTTGAGGCCAGTTCATTGGCTATATTTAAGAGGGAGCTAGATGTGGCCCTTGTTGCTAAAGGGATCAGGGGGTATGGAGAGAAGGCAGATACAGGATACCGAGTTGGATGATCAGCCATGATCATATTGAATGGTGGTGCAGGCTCAAAGGGCCTACCCCTATACCTATTTTCTATGATTATATGATTCTATGATGAGGGGGGATCTTATAGAAACATATAATATTATAAAAGCACTGGACAAGCTAGATACAGGAAAAATGTTCCAAATGTTGGGTGAGTCCAGAACCAGGTGCCACAGTCTTAGAATAAAGGGGAGGTCATTTAAGCCTGTGCTGAGAAAAAACTTTTTTACCCAGAGAGTTGTGAATTTATGGAATTCCCTGCCACAGAGGGCAGTGGGGGCCAAATCACTGGATGGATTTAAGAGAGAGTTAGATAGAGCTCTAGGGGCTAGTGGAATCAAGGGATATGGGGAGAAGGCAGGCACGGGTTATTGATAGCGGACGATCAGCCATGATCACAATGAATGGCGGTGCTGGCTCGAAGGTCCGAATGACCTCCTCCTGCACCTATTTACTATGTTTCTATTTTCCCTTTCCTAATTAAACCCTTTGTCTCTGCTTGGACTCTGAATTTCTCCCAGTCCTCTGGTATGCTGCTTTTTCTGGCTAATTTGTATGCTTCATCTTTAGTTTTGATCCTATCCTTGATTTACCTTGTTATCCACGGATGCACTACCTTCCCTGATTTATTATTTTGCCAAACTGGGATGAATAATTGTTGTAGTTCATCCATGCAGTCTTTAAATGCCTTCCATTGCACATCCACCGTCAACCCTTTAAGAATCAATTGTCAGTCTATCTTGGCCAATTCACGTCTCATACCCTCAAAGTTACCTTTCTTTAAGTTCAGAACCCTTGTTTCTGAATTAATTATGTCACTCTCCATCCAAATGAAGACCTCAACCATATTATGGTCACTCTTGCCCAAGGGGGCATGCACAACAAGACTGCTAACTAACCGTCCCTTATTACTCAATACCCAGTCTAGAATAGAATCGGTGAGACCAAGCCTAGGCTTGGCGATCGTTTCGCCGAACACCCCCGCTCGGTCCGCAAAAACCAACCCGACCTCCCGGTGGCTCAGCACTTCAACTCACCCTCTCATTCCGTATTCGACCTCTCTGCCCTGGGCCTCCTCCATGGCCGGAGTGAGCAACACTGCAAATTGGAGGAACAGCACCTTATATTCCACTTGGGGATCTGCATCCTCTGGGTTTGAACGTTGAATTTTCTCAATTCTGTTAACCCTTGCTATCTCTTCCTCTTCCCACCTCTCCCCACCTCTCCCCCAGCCCTCGGGCTCCTCCTCCTCCTTTTTCCTTTCTTCTCCCCGCCCCCCCCCCCCCCCCCACCCACCTCCCATTAGTCTGAAGAAGGGTTTCGGCCCAAAACGTTGCCTATCTCCTTCGCTCCTTAGATGCTGCTGCACCCGCTGAGTTTCTCCAGCCTTTTGTGTACCCTCGATTTTCCAGCATCTGCAGTTCCTTCTTTAACACCCAGTCTAGAATAGCCTGCTTTCTCGTTGGTGCCTCTACATGTTGGTTTAAAAATCTATCCCGCATACATTCCAAGAAATCCTCTTCCTCATCCTATCCTAAACCCACATATCCTAAAGATATGTGGGTTTGTCAATTAATTGGTCTCTGTGAGATTGCTCCGAATGTATAGGGACTGGCTGATAGGGTCAGATAACATAGAACTAGTGTGAATGGGTGATTGGTAGTCGGTGTGGACTCCGCAGGCCAAAGTGCCTGTATCCATACTGTAAACAAAACTCCAACAAGTCAGAAACATTTATCAAATGATTCCAATGCCCAAAAGAAATAAACTGAAAGATGATCATCCATTTCATTGATGGTGGGGTAAAGTTAAGGGTGATGTTATTCCTGTTGCTAAATACGTGCTCATTTATGCAAGATTAAAAGAGGGTATTTGTTAGACTTATGAGCTGGATTATGGTAGCACTAGTCAAATCATCATTGCACATTGATTTTCATAGTTTGTCATGATTTATTTGTTCTGCTTTGTTCCAGCAGATGCTCACTTCAAACATGCTAACATTATCCCTCATATGACATCTGGTACAATTCACCCTGCAAACAGAAGCCTCTGCCACAGATGCCACATTGGAAACCTAAGGGTACTTAAAGGACCTCATAATATGGCATTATTTTTTGTATAGTTTAGAGGTACAGTGCGGAAACAGGCCTTTCAGCCCGCTGAGACTGCGCCGACCAGCAATCCCTGTACACACTAGCACTATCCTACACACCAGGGACAATTTACATTTGCTTCCGAAGCACAAATTAACCTACAAGCCTATTCGTCTTTGGAGTGTGGGAGGAAACTGGACCACCCGGTGAAAACCCACGCGGTCACAGGGAGAGCGTACAAACTCCGTACAGACAACACCCGTAGTCAGGATCGAACCCGGGTCTCCGGCGCTATAAAGCAGCAGCTTTACAACTGCGACACTGTGCCACCATGATTGATGATTGAGATGAATGATCTAAAATTCTTACCACAGCCATTTATTGAGATTTATTGCCATTTTTTTAAACAAACTAATTGATTGACACAATTATAACATATAAAATAATTTAAGCTTTATTTACTTAAATATTTTGTCATCTACTTAATGATACCCAGCTTAATATCAGGACAGAGGCAGCAGGTTGCTACATTCCGCAGAGAAGTCAAGTGGTTCAACATGGGTGATATGTAGAACATGATTAAAAATAAGACTAAATGAGAAATAGATGTCATCTGGGCAAAATGTATTTAACTAGTGGAATTTCTGGACAAAGGATAACGAGGGATAAAATTGGACCATTAGAGAGCCAGAATGGACAGCTATCTGCAGAGCCAAAAGAGATGGGGGAGATATTGAACAATTTCTTTTCTTCGGTATTCACCAAGGAGAAGGATATTGAACTCTGTGAGGTAAGGGAAAAAAGTAGAGTAGCTATGGAAACTATGAGATTCAAAGAGGAGGAAGTACTGACACTTTTGAAAAATATAAAAGTGGATAAGTTTCCAGGTCCTGACAGGATATTCCCTATGACATTGAGGGAAGTTAGCGTAGAAATAGCAGGGGCTATGTCAGAAATATTTCAAATGTCATTAGAAACGGGAATAGTGCCGGAGGATTGGCGTACTGCGCATGTTGTTCCATTGTTTAAAAAGGGTTCAAAGAATAAACCTAGCAATTATAGACCTGTTAGTTTGACGTCAGTGGTGGGCAAATTAATGGAAAGGACACTTAGAGATAATATATATAAGCATCTGGATAAACAGGGTCTGATCAAGAACAGTCAACATGGATTTGTGCCTGGAAGGTCATGTTTCACAAACCTTCTTGAATTTTTTGAAGAGGTTACTAGGGAAATTGATGAGGGTATAGCAGTGGATGTTGTCTATATGGATTTCAGTAAGGCCTTTGACAAGGTTCCCCATGGAAAGTTGGCTAAGAAGGTTCAATCTTTGGGTGTTAATGGCGGAGTTGCAAGATGGATTCAACAGTGGCTGAATGGGAGATGCCAGAGAGTAATGGTGGATGGCTGTTTGTCAGGTTGGAAGCCAGTGACCAGTGGGGTGCCTCAGGGATCTGTGTTGGGTCCACTGTTGTTTGTCATGTACATCAATGATCTGGATGATGGGGTGGAAAATTGGAAAAGTAAGTATGCAGATGATACTAAGATAGGTGGTGGTGTGGATAATGAAGTCGATTTTCAAAGTCTACAGAGAGATTTGGGCCATTTGGAAGAGTGGGCTGAAAGATGGCAGATGGAGTTTAATGCTGATAAGTGTGAGGTGCTAGATCTTGGCAGGACAAATCACAATAGGACGTACACGGTAAATGGTAGGGAATTGAGGAATGCTGTGGAACAGAGGGATCTAGGAATAACTGCATAGTTCCCTGAAGGCGGAATCGCATGTAGATAGGGTGGTAAAGAAAGCTTTTTGTGTGCTGGCCTTTATAAATCAGAGCATTGAATGTAGGAGTAGGGAAGTAATGTTAAAATTGTACAAGGCATTGGTGAGACCAATTCTGGAGTATGGTGTACAATTGTGGTCGCCTAATTATAGGAAGGATGTCAACAAAATAGAGAGTACCGATGAGATTTACTAGAAAGGTTGAACAAGTTAGGTCTTTATTCTTTGGAGCGCAGAAGGTTAAGGGGGGACTTGATTGAGGTCTTTAAAATGATGAAAGGGATAGACAGAGTTGACGTGGATAAGCTTTTCCCATTGAGAGTAGGGAAGATTCAAACAAGAGGGCATGACATGAGAATTAAGGGACAGAGGTTTAGGGGTAACATGAGGGGTAACTTCTTTACTCTCTGTGGTGGCTGTGTGGAATGAGCTTCCAGCTGGTGGTGGAGGCAGGATCGATTTGAACATTTAAAAGTGAAGTGGATAGGTATATGGACGGGAAGGGAATGGAGGGGTATGGTCTGGGTGCAGGTAGATGGGACTAGAGGAAAATAAATGGTCGGCACGGACTGGAAGGGCCGAGAGGGCCTGTTTCCGTGCTGTAATTGTTATATGGCTATATGTTATGGTTATAAAGACTAAGTTAGCACGAATAAAAAAAACCCAATAGAAATAGAAAATCTGGTTAAAGCCTTTTAATTATTATTTCTTATCAATAATATGCCTTTGAGCAATTAGATGTGCTGAGCTTTAACAAAGTGAAGATAGAGAAATGCTTTTTGGTTGTGACAAGCAATTATCTATGATTTATGACTTTCTGAGCCTCACATCCACAACACCTCTCACCATGTCTGCCAAACAAGACTAACTAAATTGCAAGCAGCTATGTATAATAAAATCCCCAATGCATTTTGTGCACAGTTTCCAATCTTTTCCTGGATTTAAATTTATTATTTAGAAAAATAAGTTGCTGTTATTGTTGCAGCACAAGTTTGAAAAATTAGTGATAGATACAAAATGCTGGAGTAACTCAACGGGATAGACAGCATCTCTGGATAGAAGGAATGGGTGATGTTTCGGGTCGAGACCCTTCTTCAGACTGAAAAATTAGTCGTCATTGCTTTCTCTGTAACTGGACTTTAACGACCTTCAATCTTTCACATAATTGAAGAAGATTCCACATTTTCTACAGATCCATACTTGAATGGGTTCATCTGTTTTTTTTTTCCATTTAAGGTAAAAAGGTGGCTCAGAAAGAAATATTACCTTCCTTGGGACCATAAGTTTATCCTTTTCAGGATGAAAATGGTCTGAAAGGAGCAACAGTGTCAGTTTGATATGATACAAGGGCCACTTAAGCAATTATTTTCATAATATTTCCACCAGGCTCTGAAAAACGGGCTTTGCATATGAAGAAAAACTCATGGTCAGGTAGGAGAATACCCTCTAGTCTACTAAATGTCTGTTCAACAACAGCATATAAAATAACTGACTTCACTCCCTGTAGATTAGATTGGTTCATAATAAAAGGAAATAACACCTAAGTAATAGGCAGTATTCAAAAATTATAATTACCTTTTTGCTGCAAATTTCAACATGAGCAAAATCAGCATGGTTTCATAGAAACATAGAAATTAGGTGCAGGAGTAGGCCATTCGGCCCTTCAAGCCTGCACCGCCATTCAATATGATCATGGCCGATCATCCAACTCAGTATCCCGTACCTGCCTTCTCTCCATACCCTCTGATCCCCTTAGCCACAAGGGCCACATCTAACTCCCTCTAAAATATAGCCAATGAACTGGCCTCAACTACCCTCTGTGGCAGAGAGTTCCAGAAACCCACCACTCTCTGTGTGAAAAAAGTCCTTCTCATCTCGGTCCTAAAGGATTTCCCCCTTATCCTTCAGCTGTGACCCCTTGTCCTGGACCTCCGCAACATCGGGAACAATCTTCCTACATCTAGCCTGTCCAACCCCTTAAGAATTTTGTACGTTTCTATAAGATCCCCTCTCAATCTCCTAAATTCTAGAGAGTATAAACCGAGTCTATCCAGTCTTTCTTCATAAGACAGTCCTGACATCCCAGGAATCAGTCTGGTGAACCTTCTCTGCACTCCCTCTATGGCAATAATGTCCTTCCTCAGATTTGGAGACCAGAACTGTACGCAATACTCCAGGTGTGGTCTCACCAAGACCCTATACAACTGAACTAGAACCTCCCTGCTCCTATGCTCAAATCCTTTTGCTATGAAAGCTAACATACCATTCGCTTTCTTCACTGCCTGCTGCACCTGCATGCCTACTTTCAATGACTGGTGTACCATGACACCCAGGTCTCGTTGCATCTCCCCTTTTCCTAATCGGCCACCATTTAGATAATAGTCTGCTTTCCTATTTTTGCCACCAAAGTGGATAACCTCACATTTATCCACATTATACTGCATCTGCCAAACATTTGCCCACTCACCCAGCCTATCCAAGTCACCTTGCAGTCTCCTAGCATCCTCCTCACAGCTAACACTGTCCCCCAGCTTAGTGTCATCCGCAAACTTGGAGATATTGCCTTCAATTCCCTCATCCAGATCATTAATGTATATTGTAAATAGCTGGGGTCCCAGCACTGAGCCTTGCGGTACCCCAATAGTCACTGCCTTCCATTGTGAAAAGGACCCATTTACTCCCACTCTTTGCTTCCTGTTTGCCAGTCAGTTCTCTATCCACATCAATACTGAACCCCCAATGCCGTATGCTTTAAGTTTGTATACTAATCTCTTATGTGGGACCTTGTCGAAAGCCTTCTGGAAGTCCAGATACACCACATCCACTGGTTCTCCCCCATCCACGCTACTAGTTACATCCTTGAAAAATTCCACAAGATTCGTCAGGCATGATTTACCTTTCATAAATGCATGCTGACTTTGTCCAATGATTTCACCACTTTCCAAATGTGCTGCTATCCCATCTTTAATAACTGACTCTAGCAGTTTCCCCACTACCGATGTTAGACTAACTGGTCTGTAATTCCCCGTTTTCTCTCTCCCTCCCTTCTTAAAAAAAGGGGTTATGTTTGCTACCCGCCAATCCTCAGGAACTACTCCAGAATCTAAAGAGTTTTGAAAGATTATCATTAATGCATCCACTATTTCCGGAGCTACTTCCTTAAGTACTCTGGGATGCAGCCTATCTGGCCCTGGGGATTTATTGGCCTTTAATCCATTCAATTTACCCAACACCACTTCCCGACTAACCTGGATTTCACTCAATTCCTCCTTTGACCCGCGATCCCCTGCTATTTCCAGCAGATTATTTATGTCTTCCTTAGTGAAGACGGAACCAAAGTAGTTATTTAATTGGTCCACCATATCCTTGTTCCCCACGATCAACTCACCTGTTTCTGACTGCAAGGGACCTACATTTGTTTTAACTAATCTCTTTCTCTTCACATATCTATAAAAACTTTTGCAGTCAGTTTTTATGTTCCCTGCCAGTTTTCTTTCATAATCTATTTTTCCTTTCCTAATGAAGCCCTTTGTCCTCCTCTGCTGGTCTCTGAATTTCTCCCAGTCCTCTGGTATGCTGCTTTTTCTGGCTACTTTGTACGCATCATCCTTTGCTTTGATACTATCCCTGATTTCCCTTGTTATCCATGGATGCACTACCTTCCCTGAATTATTCTTTTGCCAAACTGGGATGAACAATTTTTGTAGTTCATCCATGCAGTCTTTAAATGTCTTCCATTGCGTATCCGCCGTCAACCCTTTTAGAATTGATTGCCAGTCAATCTTGGCCAATTCACGTCTCATACCCTCAAAGTTACCTTTCTTTAAGTTAAGGACCCATGTTTCTGAATTAACAATGTCACTCTCCATCCTAATGAAGAACTCAACCATAATTTGGTCACTCTTGCCCAAGGAGGCACGCACAACAAGACTGCTAACTAACCCTTCCTTATTACTCAATACCCAGTCTAAAATAGCCTGCTCTCTCGTTGGTTCCTCTACATGTTGATTTAGATATCTATCCCGCATACATTCAAAAAAAAATCCTCTTCCTCAGCGCCCCTGCCAATTTGATTCACCCAATCTATATGTAGATTGAAGTCACCCATTATAACTGTTTTGCCTTTGTCGCACGCATTTCTAATTTCCTGTTTGATACCATCCCCAACTTCACTACTACTGTTAGGTGGCCTGTACACAACACCCACCGGAGTTTTCTGCCCCTTAGTGTTTCGCAGCTCTACCCATACCGATTCCACATGCTCCAAGCTAATGTCCTTCCTTTCCATTGCGTTAATCTCCTCTCTAACCAACAACGCTACCCCACCTCCTTTTCCTTTCTCTCTATCCCTCCTGAATATTGAATATTCAGGAGGGATAGAGAGTTTCAAAAAGTTACAAATATTTGTGATGAAAATAAATCATTTTGGCCGGAGTGATTTTATTAAAATTGGTATTCATTCTTATTTAAATAAGTGAGATTCACCTCTTAGGGATATGGGGAAAAAGCCGGATGGGGTACTGATTTTGGATGATCAACTATGATTATAGTGAATGGCGGTGCTTGCTCGAAGGGCCGAATGACCTACTCCTGCACCTATTTTCTATGTTTTTATGTTTCTTTCCGTCAAAAGTTTGTTTTAAATTAGCCATTCTAGGTGAATGGTGACCAAGACTCATGATATGGAGTGGAACAAGATAAAATGGTCTAGAGCACCATAGGTTGAACATGGGAGGTCTTTTTTTCATGTTGTGAATAAAGAAGAACATCTATGATTTACTTGCCATATTTTTCCACCTATCTAGTAGATCTGATAGCATGGCTGAGATTGGGAATCTCTGATGAAAACTAGCATCCAACCTTTTCAACTTCAGTTTTTTGCCTCTGCTCTTTATCTTTCCAGCTTTCTGTTTCATTATTTCCCCCCAGCATGTTTCTCCTTATCTCCAACCCTTTATTTTTCATTCTTATCTTTCTCTTCACAATTTTTTGGATTCGCTTATCTTGGCATATTAGGTTAATAGTGGCAGAAGTGGATAGTTTGGTCACCCTGAATTTGGGCTCCTCAAATGTTGTTGTAACTACTTGGATGCAGTAGAGGAAAACACAACCCCATGGAATATTGTGCCTTGCGAGGTGTAGGAATGTTTTAGGATGCAGACAAATAAGATATGCACCATGAATTATTCTGAACTGTTTCATTGGCAATAACATTTTTACATCTAAACTAGTTCAAACAAGTAGAAAATCACTATTAAAATATGACTTGTTGTGTCCTACATTTCTTCTTTGGATCCCTAACATCTACCAGCCCACTTTAAGAGTGTGCCCACAAATACACATGGAAATCGAGGGATTCAAAACAACGCATGCCGTTCTGTAACCAAGGCCTCATTCAACCTGCAATCCCAGAACTTTCTGGTCACTGCCGGGTCATAGAAGAGCTAGTAACGTTATGAGAAATCATTTCTGTTAATTTAATTTAAAGATGGAAAAATTGCTTCAAAAGAATAAGAGCCTTAATTAATTGAAATTAATCAATTTAAATGAACAAGCAAAAATACTTAATATGCATTATATGCTTTCTTAAACGTGACATATTCAAATTAATTTGCGATGAAATAGCTTCAAACATATGAACATATTAACGTTATGTTTGCACTATATCTTTATCATTTACCTGTGCATTGTGGATAGCTGGATTGTAATCAGGAAGAGTTTTTTTTTCACTGGAAAGCACATGACAAAAAGCTTTTCACTGTACCTCGGTACTCATGACAATAATGAACTAACTAAACATATTTGTGCCCAAATCTGTTTGTTCACTGAATGTGTATTCATACACTAATTACAAAATTAGATATTTTTGCATAAGTCTAACTAATCCCATTAAGATGAACCGACATCAACTAATTATAGAGTTGAAATTCTGTACTACATTTACGATGACCAACTCACATATTCTCAACAAAGATTTTGCTGCAGCTTTCTCCTTTGATGCTCCACAATGCACTTAATATTGACATCTTTTTGATGCTGTACAGGAAAGGGAAGATCCCAAACCTAGTACAGCTGCCAGTAACTGGTACAAAAGATTGTCAGGTTAAATACGACCATTATCACCACCTTGTTGCATTACGCATACTGTAATTGCATTCATGTTTAGTCAGTGTATGCAATAGGCCTGACAGGGTTACAATCCAGAATATAACGAAGCACTGCACCAACACTGCACTTGGAAGCATCAGAGGACAATTTCAACACATGATTGGTATTGTAATGTACATAAGAACTACTTATTGCTGACGTTTTTTTCTGGGAGAGAAGTTTGAACTCCAAACCAAAAAAATGAAACATGCCTGGTTCCCATGACAATGATAATAGAATTTCCCATCTCAACCCACGCAGACACAGGGAGAACATGCAAACTCCACACTGACAGCATCCATAGTCAAGAATGAACCCGATCACTGTCTCTGTAAGGCAGCCACTTTACCACTGCACCAATTGGGCTGGGTTGAAAAGCCCCTGCAACTTCTCCAGCACTTTGTTAACCAATGGGTTTAGTAACAATGCATGAGTGTCTGCCCCTATTTCTACTAAAAGTGGCACCTTCTTGCATCCAGGCAAAATATCACTGCATGCTTCAAACTGCATGCAGAGTAAACCATCCATTTTGAATTGTAAGGCTCCCATAGTTTGGTGCAGCCTCTGAAGTTTTCAATATACACTGTCTGTGACTAGTTTGCCATTTTATACTATCTATCATTCCAACAGTTACAAGCTTCTACTTTTCCTTGCAATCAATTTTGTGTGTGTACCTTTTGTTATGCTCGTGCACAGGTCTACATCCAACACGGAACCATTTTGTCTCATTTTTTTATGCTGCATTTTTTCTCCTTCCCATCCTCTAACATTTGAAGGGCACATATTCTCCATGTATATCAAATGTCCAGCAAAATTAATTTGAAAATTATGCAGATTAATACACATAGGACACAGGGCGCACAACATACGGTGGATCCTCTTTATTCAATGGTCCTCGCAGGCTGCCTTGCTGAAATTTTCTATACTTTTTGCAGTACTTAGCAGAATTAATGGTATTACAGCAGCACTGGTTATTCTCAATATTAAAGAAACAACATTAACCTTCATCTGTTAATCAATGTTTTATTTGCAGTGTTTTTACTCTACATGCTATTTAAAGATTGCTGCTAAGTTTTGTCACCTGTCTTGCTTTGCTTCAAAATGATATGGTTTTCAGGATAGCTAATAAGTTAAAGAAAAAACCTTGTACTTTGTCCCAGACTCATTTTTTGTTTTTAATGATATCTGGGGTAGTGATTAGAGTCCTAACATTGACATGAATTGGTATTCCAGTACATTCTATACATACGGATATGTTTCTTTGAAAATCTGAGGACGATAGTAGGTTTTACATTTAATTGCAAAGTCTCAAGACCATGTTCTGGACTTTATTTGTGCTATTATTCAGTGGAAAACTGATTTCCTTCCTGCTGTACAAGCAACAAAAAATCAATCCAATCCAGAATATAGTTTCTGCAATTGTATGGAAAAGCAAGCAATTTCAGATATACTTCGATATATATTTGGATGGGGATACTCACTGTTGCAACCGCATTGTAAGTAATTACACCTTCCAATTGTTATTTTACTTCAATGCCGACAAATCCTTTTTTGAAGCCTTCAAACATTTATATGCATAACTAAGTTTGTTGATTGATTACAATTGAAACCTTGCCAAGATATTTCTGCAAAAGGGTTCGTCCTCATTTCTAAAAACAAGTGCAAAGTAAGCATACAAACAATGATTTAAAACTTCAGGATTAACCTGGTGATGTATAATATATATATATATATAGTATACATCACCAGGTTAATCCTGGTGTATATGTATATATATGTATATATATATATATGTATACATATATATATATATGTATATATATATATATATATATATATATATATATATATATATATATATATATATATATATATATATATATATATATATATATATATATATATATATATATATATATATATATATATATATATATATATATATATATATATAAAAGCTGGAGTAGTTCAGAAGAACAGGCAGCATCTCTGGGGAGAAGGAATGTGGGTCAAGACCCTTCTTCAGACATACAGTATATATATATGGTTTGGTACATAGGCAGCTTGTTGAGTAAGGTGCAGAGGCCCAAGAGTGCTCTTTATTCTTTTACATTTTCGTCATTATTTTGCAGGACCAACAGAATCTAACCCGATATAAGAATGGATACTTAAAAATAATTAGATCGGCTTCCACTCCCGATGCAGGCTGCAAATATTTTTTACTAGTGTACAGGATGGACATGCATCAGTGCCTAGTAACTTCACGGTCATTAACTGTCCTGCTGTTGATTTTTAAGATCTTTAAACTAATTATTTAGTTTTATTTTAGTCTTAGAGATGCAGCATGGAAACATGCCCATTGTCCCACCTAATCCATGCAATTGCTTCATACTTGCACTATTCTGCACACTAGGGACAATAGTAAGATTAAACGAGAACTTACCTGTTCGAAGTTTGATCTTTATTTTATGAGGAGTTACGATGAGGGATTACGTGAAGAAGCCCCGCCTGACGCTGGATCGGCATACTTCAAAGCAGCGGCATGAAAAACACAGAACCAATAGCCGAAGTAAAATAGTAAGGCTCAAAATAGACTAGAACTACCAGATGATCATTTATATTATGAGGGTTGGGAGTGGAGGGCACGTAATCCTTCATCGTAACTCCTCATAAAATAAAGATCAAACTTTGAACAGGTAAGTTCTCGGTTAATCTTACTATTTTACTTCGGAGTCACGTGAGTGACTACGTGAAGATTTTAAAGCTCTGTGTTTTTTATGTCGTAAATTCATTCCATACGACTTAGTCAAAACAGTAGTGAGTAAACAGTATTTTAAGACATTGTTACAATTTATGTAATAAGTCTTTTAACCATAAAAAAGAACAACTTTTTTAAATAATAACCCCTCTATCCCAGGGGAAAATTACAAAAAGAAAATTTGATAAATGATGTAAATGATAAATCAATAATATAAATTGATAATTCAGATTCAGATTCAGATTCAGATTCAATTTTAATTGTCATTGTCAGTGTACAGTACAGAGACAACGAAATGCATTTAGCATCTCCCTGGAAGAGCGACACAGCAAATGATTTGAATAACTAACAATAAGTGTCCGGGGGGGGTGATTGGCAGTCACCGAGGTACGTTGTTGAGTAGCGTGACAGCCACCGGAAAGAAGCTGTTCCTGGACCTGCTGGTTCGGCAACGGAGAGACCTGTAGCCCCTCCCGGATGGTAGGAGGGTAAACAGTCCATGGTTGGGGTGAGAGAGGTCCTTGGCGATGCTGAGCGCCCTCCGCAGACAACGCTTGCTTTGGACAGACTCAATGGAGGGGAGCGAGGAACCGATGATGCGTTGGGCAATTTTCACCACCCTCTGCAATGCCTTCCGGTCGGAGACAGAGCAGTTGCCATACCAAACTGTGATGCTGTGATAATATAAAACAAAGCAAGCATTTAAAGAGAACCCAGTACTGTGTGTGCAAATCCTGGCACCATGACAACAGGTTTATTGTAGAACTTTGAAAATGTTTCTTCACTACACCACCCTGCGGCCTCTAAAATTTTATCAAGTGGTACATCCTGTACCTTCGCCGCGGACGTAGCTGCCGCCCTAGTGGAGTGAGATTTAAACACATCAGTGTCTATTCCTGCTAGACCCAAACCTGTTTTAACCATCTAGAAATGGTTTGAACTGAAACTTTTATATGTGGCTTTTTGTGTGTTATCAATAACGCTTTCTCAGAACCTCTGAGATTTTGGTTACCTCAGTGTATTGAGTTAAATGCTTAACTACACACAATGTTTCATCAATAGGATACGCTTTAAACATTACCTTAATTCCAGTTCTCCCTGGTCTGCTTTGTTTGATCAGGTCATAAACATAAAACACAATGTTATCTGTAGTCACATGCATGCAATCCAACCGTAACAATTGCAAAGTTTGTACTCTTTGAGCTGATACCAATGCCATTAACATAACCACCTTAAATGTTAATTCCTGCAAAGACATTGAAGTAATTGGAGCCCATTGCTTTAGCAAAATGAGAACAATGCTAACATCCCAAATTTCTGTATATCTGGGGTTGGGAGGATTTTTATTAAAAATACCTTTCATGAATCGGGATACTAATGGGTGAGACCCTACTGAATCCCGATCAGAAATTTGTCCTAAATAGGATGACAATGCACTACAAGCACAATTAATGACACTATAACTCAAATGCTCATCAAGTGTAGCCCAGCAAGGAACTCCAATACATTTGAAATGTTTGCAGTATGATAAGATATCTTTGACTGTGTACAAAAACTTCCCATTTTGTTATATGCGACATATTGTTTTTTAGTGCTATTCCTCCAAGCTACATCTATAACAACCATGGTCCTGTCCAACAGTTCAAACTCTTGCAATGGTCTGATCAGAACCTGCAGATAAACAAATTCATATGATCATGCAATGGACAAATTACTTTTGTTACTGGTTGTGTAAACAGATTGTCGCAACTGGGAATTGTCATACATGGTTCAACAATCATTTTAAGCATCAATGGGACCATGACTGCGTAGGCCAATTTGGCACCACCAAAATGCCTTTGGCAGCGTCTTGCGCTATTTTCTTGGGACATTGCCCAATCAGACAGAATGGGGAAAAGCATAAAAGAACGTATTCCCCCAGTGTAGCGAGAAAGCATCCACCGCTACTGCCCCTGGATCGTGTTCCCAAGACACGTATTTGGGCAATTGGTGATTCAATCTAGATGCAAACAGATCAATGTCCGGTACTCCATACCGACTGACAATATTTTTGAAAATTTATGGATTTAACATCCATTCTGTATTGTCTTTAAATATTCGTGATATTTTGTCTGCCACAACATTGTCTCTTCCTGGGAGATAAATAGCTGAAACCAAATATTTTTTCCAATATACCATTGCCATATCTGGTTACCAGATGATCACATGATCTGACACCACCCATGTGATTGATATATGCCACAGCTGTGGTATTGTCTATTTGTGTATGGACATGTAGAACAATAAGCTTTTAATCCATAAATGCTCCCAGTAGCTCCAAATAATTAATACCATATGCTTGGAGCAATAAATCCTCTTGGACAGCCCATCTGCCCCCGCAGCTGTTCTCATTATCCATAGCCCCCCATCCGAGAGAGCTTGCGTCAGTTTGCAAAAAACACTACTGGCTGATGAACCAAAATGTTCTAAGCAGCTTGTGGAACATTCTCAACCCACCAATGTAATTCTGATAAATTTCCTTTGGCAATTGCATTGGCCTATCAAATGGCCTGCTCGCTGAATAAGCGCTTGAGTTTTTGCCCTTTGAAGATTTTGGTAATGTAGAGGACCAAATCCCACTGCTGGAAATGCTGCTACCAACTTCCCAATAACCTTGGCAACTACTCGGATGGAGGGATAAGGTTTGTTAATCAGGTTCTGACACACATTTGTCAATCTATCACCTTATCCATTGGTAAAGTTACCAACATGGTAACTGAATTAATCACAAACCCCAGATATTCCATGGTTTGGGATGGCTGTAACTTAGTTTTTGTTGGATAAATCAGGAATCCCAACTTCTCAAACAAGCTTGTAGTTGCTGAGTCTGATTTTTCAGCTGACTCCTGATTAGCATTAACAATTAAATGTCATCTAGATAAGCCATAACGATGTGTTTTTGTGTCCTTAGCAGTGCAAGTGCTGGCTTCAACAATTTAGTGAACAATCTCGGTGCTGAATTAGCATCTAGTTGCCCAATTAACCCATTAGGTAATGCTTTGTATTGCCACAGCTGTCCCATCCATTAAACTTTAAATACCTGCGAAACTATGGTGAATTGGGACCGAAAAATATGCATCCTTCAAATCTATTGTAGCTGTATAACAACCTGTTGATACCAGCTGCATTGCAGTGTTAAATGTGTCCATTAAAATGTTTATACTGGACAAATGTATTCAATTGTGTGAGATCTAAAATGATTCTACAACCCCCTTCTTCTTTGGTCTGGGGAAAATATTTGATACAAATTGTTGTGGATCCTCTCCTGTTTTCTCAATAACTCCTTTTTCACACAAATTCTTACCCTCTTTGTCAATTTGATTTTTTCCCAAAAGCTGAAAACATCAAAGAATGATTAGGCTTATTCTGTCCCAATGGACCCAAACATTCTTCTTTAATAGGATAAATTTATGTACCTCTCCAACTGGATGAAATGATCTCCTTTTCCCAATAAATGGGTGAACATTCGGCTGTGCTGGCTGGAAATTCTTTCTTATCATACTCCTGCCTCGGCTTGTCCCAGCTCCAAAATCAAATCCCCTTTTTATATGGCCAGCCCTTCTCTGGCCAAAAGTGAAGGGTTTCATAAGGCCAATAGTTTTTGCCTCTTCATCCATTTCTTTAATTTGTTTAGACAAATTCTCTCTGAAATAAACCAGGAGTTTTAACATTGCTTGGCTTGCACAACCCTGCAAATCTTGAATGTGACAGAGGCCGAATGGTAATCTTCCTCATGCAGTTTATCTCAAAATGAGTTGCAAAATAAAGCCAACATATGCTTCTAAACTTTGGTCATTCCACAACCTTCCACTTGTCTTCCAAAGACAGTAATGCCAGCTGAAAACAGCTTGAGGACTCTTTGAAATCAAATCTCCTGCGCCCGCATCATCGATGACATTGGCGCCCAAACACCCGGATTCACCATAGGTACCTTCAATGAGGCACAATAAATAGGTGTTTTATACAATTCTGCTGTCTCAACCATAACAGCTTTTTGAGGCGGGTGAGAGACCAAATAATTAATATTGGCCGCCAGGTTTTCTTCCATGGCCTCACCGCCTCCTCCAGGTATAGCAAAACTTTGTGCCACATCAGGCACACCTGGATCAATATATTTGTATTGTGGTGTGTACTCCGGACCTCAATCACCACTTTCAGGGTCTGTCTCATACAGCCCTGGTACTCCTGAAACTTGTTCAAGGAGACTTCCTCCAGTCCAATCCCAGGCACTGGCGTTTCAATTCCCAATTCAAACTGGCACCATATTCATGATATGGAACCCCCTCAGGGGCTGCCTGGGAATATTCTGGGTACTTAGACCCTTGGTTAATTATAGTTTGGAGCATTTCTCCATTTGATCCATTCTGAGCCAAAAGGCTTTTCTTTCTGGACCTTTAGAAACCTCAGGCCTTTCAGCTTTTCTTTACATTTTTTTTTTTTTAGGCACTGGGTTTCCCTCCAAAGTTTCTGTTTGTGGAGCAATCAAAGCCTCACTAACGGGTATTTCAACGGCCACCAGTATCGGAACCGGCTCCGCAATAATCTCCTGTCCCGACTCTTCTCCCTGGGACATACGTTTTACCCGCTGTTTTTTGGCTTACTCTATTTTCTTCCTAACTCCTCCTGGTTTACCCACCAGGCTACGGAGTTCTGAAACCCGCCCTAGAAACGAAAACCTCTCTTACCTGCGGGCCGGTTCCTTACCGCTATGTGGAGCTGCGCTCTGCAGCTCTTTCTCTGCCGACAGCGACGACGTAATGCCGATCCAGCGTCAGGCGGGGCTTCTTCACGTAGTCACTCACGTGACTCCGAAGTAAAATTTATAATTTGACCTACAAATCCGTATGTCTTTGGAATGCGGGAGGAATCCATCGAACCGGTGAAAACCCACGCGGTCACAGGGAAGAATGTACAAACGCTGTGCAGATAGCACCTGAGGGCATGATTGACCCAGGTCTCTGGCGCTGTAAGGCAGCAACTCTACCGCTGCACAACAGTGCCGTCTTAAATGATGTTACTAATGGCACTATTACACCACTAATTCTTCTTTCTACTTCCCTATACACCCTTAGTACCCAGGTTTTCTAAGAGTATTCAGCTGATCCAAATTACAGTTCCATGGAGGTGCAATTTCAGTTCCAAATTACTCTTCAAATTCAGAGAGCTGGCCAAATTTCAATCCACTTCTGTTGGATCAAAGTATGAAACAACATTTAGCAGATGGTGGCCGTCGGAAACCAGCACCACTGCGTCAACGATTTAATAATAAAAATAATAATAATTTAGCAGAATCCTTTTCCAAATTAGTATTCTTTAGTTGTGCTGTTTATTTTCTTTTTTGCCCTACTGCTCAACGGACTGTGTAACAAGAATGATGCGAGTCCATTGGAAGAAGATTTGAACCTACGGGGATGAGAATCACTCCAGCAGTTATCGACTGGGTGGTGTAGTTTTCCTCTCAAAGCTGAGTTTGAGGCAAATCAATGCCGCCATCATGTCAAAGGAGCTTGGGAACAGATGAGTTCTCTCTCCGATGTATTCTGCAGGCCTGAAGGACAGATAGGCCCACTTGTGTTTTGATGTTTCTCTGCTCCCCTTCTTCTTCTTGCGTATGGCGTGCACAGCCCAAAGTTGTAGGACAATTTGTCCTATTTGATCTTATTTGATTGTGCACCCCAGGTTGATAGCATTCGCCGAAACAGGGCGGACCACTTGAAGGTTGCAATCTCCCACCCCTCTGCTCCCCTCAGGCCTGTTCTCCTCTCCATTTTATATGAGGATTGACACCCAGGGAACTCCCAGAGGAAGTCAACTCTGCTCCAGGTTATCTTTTTCTGCGGGAAGATTTTAAAATTCACTGCCTTTCACTCCAGAACCTTTCGAATGAAAAAAACCCCAAAATACTCAAAATTCATCTTAGCTTTGCGCCACAAACCTTCACCGTTCAGTTCTTCCAGTACCAATCTGCTTAATGACCTACATATTGGCTCCTAGTCCACAAACAGCTACTGAAATGTATGAATGCCTCCACACTGGCATTTAGAATCTTTTTGAATGCAGAATCTTAGTACATCTCAAACTTCCTTCACACCACAGTTGAAAATTCCTTTTCTTAACCCACTTACTTTGATCCATCTTCCTTTAAAATGATGAAAGGGATAGACAGAGTTGACGTGGATAAGCTTTTCCCATTGAGGGTAGGAAAGATTCAAACAAGAGGGCATGACATGAGAATTAAGGGACAGAAGTTTAGGGGTAACATGAGGGGGAACTTCTTTACTCAGAGAGTGGTGGCTGTGTGGAATGATCTTCCTGCAGAAGTGGTGAAGGCAGGATCGATTTTAACATTTAAAAGTAAAGTGGATAGGTATATGGACAGGAAGGGAATGGAGGGGTATGGTCTGAGTGCAGGTAGATGGGACTAGGGGAAAACAAATGGTCGGCACGGACTGGAAGGGACGAGAAGGCCTGTTTCCGTGCTGTAATTGTTATATGGTTATATGGTTTATACTTTGGTCACCTGTCCTTTTTTATTAAATGTTTAGGGAATATAGACTCTAGCCCATCTCCAAGCCAAAAAGGCAGATAAGTGTTAACTACATTGGTGGAGTCTGAAGTCAGGTCTCCTTTCATGAAGGTTACACAAAAAGCTGGAGAAACTCAGCGGGTGCAGCAACATCTAAGGAGCGAAGGAGATAGGTGACATTTCAGGTCGAGACCCTTCTTCAGTTAACTATAAAACAATCATGTCCCCACAACTGTTGATAGATTTTTCTTAATCTTTTTTATAAATTCTGGATTTATTTAACCTATTCAATTTAAATTCCCCAAATGCAATGTTGAAATCAAACTCATGTAACTGGATGATTGATCAAAGACCATGGAAACAAATCCAGTAAATTAATAACTGTAATTCAATATCTCCTTCTTGTGCTTGGAGATTTAGGCTCCTCTTTTGGGCCTGTCCTACTTTGGTGATGTTGCAGGTGACTGCCGGCGGCTATCAGGTCACTGGCAGTCGCCTGCAAAACCGGCGACTGTCAGAGTGGAACACACACACACACACACACATCACTTCCTTCACCAGCCCGCAATGCAGGCGGGGGACAGGGCAAGCGGAGGGGGCGCTGTCTGAGTTAAATTCGCATGGTGCAAAGCCAATGTGATGCAGACACACACCACGATGAACAGGAAGGTTGGCGCTGTAATTAAGATGGTGAAAGCACAGTGGGAAGGGTTACGTAAGTCCTTTAAAAGATGGAGGGGGAGGGGGAGTGGGAAGAAGGGGAAGAAGGGGAGAAGGGGAGGAGAAGGAGCGGAGACAACCTTCGACCTCCTGGCAACCTACTAGGACCTCCTGGCGACACACCTACGGCACGAGAATTCTTGCTACTCTCCATGGCGGCTTTATTCTAGTCGTCGTCATTTTTCAACATGTTGAAAAATTTGCGGTGGCCATAATGAGTCCGTGACTAGTTCCCAGAATGTTCCCAGAATGCGGGAACCCCACACGACCATGAAGGCGACTACCCGGCAACCACCCGCGAACATGTGGCGACCATGTGGCAACTGCATAGTCTCCTGCAGTCGCCTAAAAAGTCACCTACGTGGGACAGGCCCATAAATCACCCAGGGATATATTGTTCATTAAATTAATTTAAAAATTCAAGTTATAGAAAATATCAGAAACTTCCCATGCCTTCCCAAAGACATGCAGGTTTGTAGATTAATTGGCCTCTGCAAATTGCCCCTGGTGTGATGAGAATGGATGTGAATGTAGAATAATATTGGACTAGTGTGAACGGGAGATCGATGTGCTCGATGGACCAAAGGGCCTGTTTCCATGCAGTAAACTCTAAATTAAACTCTAAACTAAACTCTTTAACCCAAATTATTTGCATGTACAAATCTGTGAAGAAGAGTGCATTTGAAATGGCTCCTCGCACCACAGTGGCAGCACAGCGGTAGACCTGCTGCCTTACAGTGGAGATCGGGTTTGATCCTGACTCTGGGTCCTGTCTGTAAGGAGTTTCTACTTTATCCCTGTGACCGCGTGGGATTTCTCCGGGTGCTCCGTTTCCTCCCACATTCCAAAGACGTGTAGGTTTGCAGTTTTAATTGGCTTCTGTAAATTGTCTGTAGTGTGTAGGATAGAACCAGTGTGAACGGGTTATCGTTGGTCAGCACAGACTAGGTGGACCAAAGGGCTTGTTTCCACGCTGTGTCTCTGAAACTAAAACTAAGGCAACAACTTAGATGGAATAAAAAGGGATAGAAAGCATTAAAGTGCTAAAGAAGGAACTGCAGATGCTGGAGAATCAAGGGTTACACAAAAAGCTGGAGAAACTCAGCGGGTGCAGCAGCATCTAAGGAGCGAAGGAGATAGGCGACGCAGTCTGAAGAAGGGTCTCGACCCGAAACGTCGCCTATCTCCTTGGCTCCTTAGATGCTGCTGCACCCGCTGAGTTTCTCCAGCTTTTTGTGTAACCAGGGATAGAAAGCAGACTATCTGAGAAGTAAAAAGCCACTGACTTCTATGATTGCAATCCACACTCATCCCTACAAGCATAGATTTCCAGAACAAGTGTTAATAATGAGGTAATGTCTTTAAAACATGAAAGGCACTAACAAGAGGGAATGAAAATTAACAGTGTTCTGTATTTAGTGAAAGGTCAGATCATCTGATAAATAAACAATGTGAATCTCTCTGACAAACAGATCTAACTAAGCCCATTGCGTTTTGCCTTTTTCGTCCAGCAGTAATTTTTTCCTTGGAGCGGTAAATAAAAGCATGCCTTTAAATATAAACAACTGACAGTCAAACAAAGAAACCTCTGCTTCCTTTCATTTACGCTTATAAACTGGTGTGTTGATAACATTGAGTGAATACAGGCTTTGCACATTGCTTTTGTCAGGATCGGGCCAGGCACTGACACTGATTAATAGAGGTGAACTTCCCAAATTACCTTGGCAGTCTTCAGCGAGGTTATGAAAAAGAGGATAATTAAATAACTCTTGTGTACTCGACTTGTCTGCTGGGAAGGGAGGTGAGCCAGCCACTGATTATTGTACTTCTCATGCCATTATCCTTTCAAAATAAATTAGGGCTGTTTAGTAACAAACTATTGAGAGAAACCCCGACAAATCAGTCTCCTCCCTTAAATTCTCATATAAGCCACTGACAAAACAGTGCAGTACTGATGCATGTCAATATAAAACATCTATTTCTCAAATGGTATAATCTCAAAAATCATCCCTCAAATGGTAGGGAATTGAGGAATGCTGTGGAACAGAGGGATCTAGGAATAACTGTGCATAGTTCCCTGAAGGTGGAATCGCATGTAGATAGGGTGGTAAAGAAAGCTTTTGGTGTGCTGGCCGTTATAAATCAGAGCATTGAATATAGGAGTAGGGAAGTAATGTTAAAATTGTCCAAGGCATTGGTGAGACCAATTCTGGAGTATGGTGTACAATTTTGGTCGTCTAATTATAGGAAGGATGTCAACAAAATAGAGAGTGTACAGAGGAGATTTACTAGAATGTTGCCTGGGTTCCAGCAACTAAGTTACAGAGAAAGGTTGAACAAGTTAGGTCTTTATTCTTTGGAGCGCAGAAGGTTAAGGGGGGACTTGATTGAGGTCTTTAAAATGATGAAAGGGATAGACAGAGTTGACGTGGATAAGCTTTTCCCATTGAGGGTAGGGAAGATTCCAACAAGAGGGCATGACATGAGAATTAAGGGACAGAAGTTTAGGGGTAACATGAGGGGGAACTTCTTTACTCAGAGAGTGGTGGCTGTGTGGAATGAGCTTCCAGCAGAAGTGGTGGAGGCAGGATCGATTTCAACATTTAAAAATAAAGTGGATAGGTATATGGATGGGAAGGGAATGGAGGGGTATGGTCTGAGTGCAGGTAGATGGGACTAGGGGAAAATAAATGGTCGGCACGGACTGGAAGGGCCGAGAAGGCCTGTTTCCGTGCTGTAATTGTTATATGGTTTATATGGTTATATTTGAACTCCTTGTGAGAAATGGTTGGAGCTTATAAACACAAATAAAATTGGTCCCTGATCCCCCTTTTCCGTCACTTCCTTATCTTTCTATCAATGTAGTTTAGTTTAGAGATACAGCGCGGAAACAGGCCCTTCGGTCCACCGAGTCCACACTGACCACCGATCCCCGCACATTTACACTATCCTACACACACTTGGGGCAATTCATACTTACACCCAGCCAATTAACCTACATACCTGTGCATTTTAAAAGAGTGTGGGAAGAAACCGAAGATCTCGGAGAAAACCCACGCAGTAATGGGGAGAATGTACAAACTCCATACAGACAACACCCATAGTCAGGATCGAACCCGGGTCTCCAGTCAGCAAGCGCCCGTAAGGCAGCAACTCTACCGTGCTGCCTTCTCTTTTTTCCTCATTCCTACGTCAGGTTGCTCCCTCTTATTCCTGTTCCCACTCCTCCTCCTCCTGTTTTGCCTACTATTCCTCCTTACCTCGTGTTTTATTTCTAACCCTTAACCACTCCTGTTTTCGATCTCCCTCCTCTCCTTGTCCCTCCTCACACCTGCCTTGAGTAAAGATAGTGACAAAGACTGAGCCTTCAAGATTAACAGATTCTGTGTTATCCAGGGGACTATAACAAGCCTTTAGCCCAGCTCTCCTGGCTTCTACCGAACTCGTTCAGTCCGGCAAGTAGACTTGTGGTTAGACACAAAGTGCTGGAGCATCTCAGTGGGTCAGGCAGCATCTGTGGAGAAAAGGATTAGATGATGTTATGGGTCAGAATCCTTCTTCAAAAACCTTCCAACCCAAATGTCACCTGTTCCTTTTCTCCAGAGATGCTGCCTGGCCCACTGAGACGCTCCAGCACTTTGTGTCTATTTTCGGTATGAACCAGCATCTGCAGTTCCTTCCTACACAAGTAGACCTGTAGCTTGAGGCTCCCGGATATCTGTGCTATTATATTGCAGATGGCAGCATGTCATGTACAAAGTGTCATATAACATTGATATTGGCCATCCATCTCACCACATTCATTCTGATCAGTGGTCAACTATCTCAATTAACCCCATCTTCCAGCACTTGGCCCATGGCCGCCTATGCCAGGGGATTCAAGTGCTCAACTAGACAATAAGGTCCTGTCGGCAATTCTGTCGGCAACCCTGTCAGTAACTCTGCTTCTTTTTCTTTCTCAGACAATATATTCCAAATACTCAACTCTCTTTGGATAAAAAAAATCTCAGATCTTCTTATCCTAAGTCTATGATTTCCAGTTATATCTACCACTGATACGTGGAAGAGTTTCCTGCCGACTAACTTTTCTATAATCCCCATCATTTTGTATATCTCAGTGATGTCTCTCTTAACCTCCTCTACTTCAAGGATAACTAACCTAGCTCCTCCAATCTCCCAGCATAACTGAAATTCTCCCAGGAAATGTCTGCACCCTCTTTAGCACTATCAAATCTTTCCAACAGTATGATAACTGAAACTGCACAGAGTGCTCCAGATGAACTCTGAGCATGGCTTTAGAATGATGTAGTGTAGCCTCTCCATTCCTGCATTCAATGTCCAATGATGCAGCCCAGCATCCCATATGTGTTTGTAACCACGATAGCTACCTACACAGTTGCCTTCAACAATATTGGTTTTGCACACCTTTTGCACACAAGGTTCCTTAATGCTCTCTGGGATTCTACTATACACGGTGTCATTTACAATTACAGCACGTAAACAGGCCTTCTCGGCCCTTCCAGACCGTGCCGACCATTTATTTTCCCCTAGTCCCATCTGCCTGCACTCAGACCATACCCCTCCATTCCCTTCCCATCCACATACCTATCCACTTTACTTTTAAATGTTAAAATCGATCCTGCCTCCACCACTTCTGCTGGAAGCTCATTCCACATAGCCACCACTCTCTGAGTAAAGAAGTTCCCCCTCATGTTACCCTTAAACTTCTGTCCCTTAATTCTCATGTCATGCCTTCTCGTTTGAATCTTCCCTACCCTCAATGGGAAAAACTTATCCACGTCAACTCTGTCTATCCCTTTCATCATTTTAAAGACCTCAATCAAGTCCCCCCTTAACCTTCTGCGCTCCAAAGAATAAAGACCTAACTTGTTCAACCTTTCTCTGTAACTTAGTTGCTGGAACCCAGGCAACATTCTAGTAAATCTCCTCTGTACTCTCTCTATTTTGTTGACATCCTTCCTATAATTAGGCGACCAAAATTGTACACCATACTCCAGAATTGGTCTCACCAATGCCTTGTACAATTTTAACATTACTTCCCTACTCCTATATTCAATGCTCTGATTTATAAAGGCCAGCACATCAAAAGCTTTCTTTACCACCCTATCTACATGCGATTCCACCTTCAGGGAACTATGCACAGTTATTCCTAGATCCCTCTGTTCCACAGCATTCCTCAATTCCCTACCATTTACCATGTACGTCCTATTTTGATTTGTCCTGCCAAGATGTAGCACCTCAGATTGGCTTGGTGAAGGAGGGCAGAGGGTAGAATGGAGAGTTTTTTTTTATGTTGGAGGCTTGTCACAATGGTGTGCTGCAGGGATTAGTGCTGGGCTTTTTATTAATGATTGTAGGTGGCACAATTAGTAAGTTTGTGGTGGGTTTGTTCGTAAGTTTACAAAGGACACCAAAATTCGTGGTATTGTGGACAGTGAAGATGGTTGTCTAAGGCAGTGAAGATGATTGCCTACAACAGGATATGGAGCAACCTGGATTGTAGGTAACTCAGACAAGTGGTATGCGATGCATTTTGAGAAGTTATACTAAGGCCTGACATACACAGTGAATGGTTGGGCCCCAGGGAATGTTATTGAACAGACAGAACATGGGGTACAAGTACATAATTCCCTGAAAGTAACAAAGCTGGCAAACAGTATTTCAAAGAAGGTACATGGTGTGTTTCCCTTCATCACCTGTGGCATTTTCATTACAAACATGGGACATCACATTATAGTTATACAAATCTTTGGTTCGGCCATACTTGGTGTATTGTGTGTAGTTCTAATCACTGCACTACAGGAAAGATGTAATTAAACTAGAGAAGGTACAAAAGAAAGGATGTGTATTGAATTGGAGGGATTGAGTAATAAGGAGAGGTTTGATAGGTTTGATCTGTTTTCCATGGAGCAAATGAGGCTAAGAGATGACATGATAGAGGTGTATAACATTTTGAGAATCCTAGTGCAGACAGCCCGAGTCTGTTTCGCATTGTCGGGGTGTCTAAAACTAGAGGGCATAGGTTTAAACTTAGAGACTGAATCTATTTAACCTCATGGTTGCAATATAATTATTGTTTTGCCTGCACGCGTGTGCCTGAAAGTCTGAGATGGAAATGGAGAACACCGCATTTATAATTGATATCTTTAGGCAATTGAAGGCACCAATTTTCAGATGTGTTGAAGGAATTATACTCCAACTAATAACCAGATTGATCCAATCTGAATCACTGTAAGCAAACTGTAGATAAGATAAAAAGGAATCAGTATCAATTTAGTTGTATGTGATTGAAGTGTCATTAAAGGTGACCTATTCACTTTCACAACAAATGGAACCTTTTTACCAGAATCAGTATTTTTTAAATTTCATTTTATATAATACCACCCACTATTCTTAAAACAGTATGGCATTGAATTAATGATTTGAAACAAACTATGTTTACTTAAAGAAAAATCCATTTTGCCGCTTTTCACATCACTCACACAGAAAAAACTCATTGTATTTGGCATAAGTAATTAGTAAACTAAAGCAAGTTCGAATTCAACAAAAAGTCACAAAAACAAAATTATTAAAAATCACTTAACCTTGGTATCACTACTTTTCTAGTTTTCTCTACCTCATTAATCAAATCCTTTATAATTCATATTGCAGACACATATTGAAGAAAGCAGAATTGAGGTTCAGTTAATAAATCCATGGGCTGCTGGTTTTCAAATATACGGCAGCTTAAATCATTGGTTAACAGTAATAAACCTTGCTTGTGAGATTAACAAAAGGACTGAAAGCAGAAACAATATGAGAATGTTATTGCTTTGATAAAAATACATTGGTGATCAATAGGAGTTTATGATCTCAATGGGGTGTAAAAACCTTAAACTTCATGTACTATCTGAAGCTACTGATCATCGGGGACTTTTTAATATTTACAATCCTTGACTCTTAAAAAAGATATCTTTGTAATTAGCAAATGTCCTTTATTTCAGATGTATTTTCTTACCTTGTTTTGTTCTAGGTATTTAGTTCTTGGTATTTTCATTCTAGGTATTTAGTTTAAAAATAACTCATCAGTTTTTGGCATTGCAATACATTCTCAAATTGAACCAGCTATTTTACAGAAACACAAACTAAACATTAAGTTCTTTGGAAGAGTGGGAAATAAAAATCACAATCTGCCTCTGGAATAGTTGCTCACAAACACCTCCATGAAATAGCCTCTGGTATATCTCCACTTAAACTTCTCTGTTCAACTTCTCATCTCCCACACAAGACCGCCATCATTGGAATCATTCTGCTAAGTCACAGAGATAGGTTGAATAAATTAGGTCTTTATTCTCTGGAGCGCAGAAGGTTAAGGGAGGACTTGATAGAGGTCTTTAAAATGATGAGAGGGATAGACAGAGTTGATGTGGACAAGCTTTTCCCTTTGAAAATAGGGAAGATTCAAACAAGAGGACATGACTTTAGAATTAAGGGACAGAAGTTTAGGGGTAACATGAGGGGGAACTTCTTTACTCAGAGAGTGGTAGCGGTGTGGAATGAGCTTCCAGTTGAAGTGGTGGCGGCAGGTTCGTTGGTATCATTTAAAAATAAATTGGATAGGCATATGGATGAGAAGGGTATGGAGGGTTATGGTATGAGTGCAGGCAGGTGGGACTAAGGGAAAAAAGTTGTTCAGCACAGACTTGAACGGCCGAGATGGCCTGTTTCACTGCTGTAATTGTTATATGGTTATATGGTTATATGGTTATAAGTCTCATCTACAGTATATCCATTTTAAGGCTTAGTATCATCTGAAAATAGGTGACTTGCATTGGGCACAATACTTCGACTGAGATCAAAATGATGGCTTAACACAGTTTATACCGCTCTCTTTAGGTTTGGGCTAGGTTCAAGTTTATTATTGCCACACGTACCGAGGTAGGATGAAAAGCTTTGTTTAGCATGCTATCCAATTAGATCAGATCATACAATGCATAAATACAATCAAGTCAAACTCAAGTACAACAAATAGAGCAAAAGAAAAAATACACAAAGAGTGCAGAATATGGTTATCAGAAAAAGACACAAAGTGTTGGAGCAACTCAGCGGGTCAGGCAGTATCTCTGATGAACACCGATAGGTCACGTTTCAGGTCAAGGCACTTCTTCAGACTGATTGCGGAAGGGAGAAAGCTGGAAGAGGGGGGGTATGACAAAACCCAGCACATGCTTATTCCTTTTTCTCGTAATATTCCTAAACTGAAAGGGATTGCTGACAGCTACTCAGAAATTCTGATGAAGTGTGGTTAAAAATATTGTTTGCTTGATATCTAGCTCCGGCATTGTCAAAAACACCTTGATAATGGTGCCTGTTTTGAAACCCTACTAAACATCTTCACCAGCATGAGGGAGAAACGTGCCTGTTGACATCCATGCTAAATGCAAACAGCTGAACTCTGCTCCCAATGCTCAGTTTTTCTTAGAACAAGAAAACGGTACCGCATTAGAACAGGCCCTTCAGCCCACACTGTCCATGCTGTTAAACTAATCTCCTCGGCATGTGATCCATATCCCTCCATTCCCTTCAGATCCATGTGTCTATCCTACCTAGTCAATGGAACACTAGGGTCCAGCTCTTGCACTACAATGGACTAGATTTATTTTCCTAATGATGTTTTGCACTAATGTCTTGTTTTTGATGGCATGTTTTTTTAATGATTTTTTTATGGCTGCATGCATGGCCCACTGAGTTACTCCAGCACTTTGTGTTTTCTTTTTGTAAATCAGCATCTGCAGTTCCTTGTTACCACATATAGTTCTCATCATTGTAGCACATCAGTTCCATAGACAAAGTCCCATGTCTGCAAATAGGATAAATCAGACATACCCTTGCTTATGGTATTACCATTCTGAAGCTTGACAGCAGAGGGGAGAAAGCAGTTCCTGAGTCTGGTGGTACGTGTTTTCAAGCTTCTGCATCTTCTATCAGATGGGAGCAGGGAGAAAAACAAATGACCCGAGTGGGACAGACCTTTGATAATGTTGGCTGTTTTTCCGAGGCATGCGAAGTGTAGATGGAGTCAATGGTCTGGTCTATAATACCAGGGAACCAGTATTGCATATGTTTTACCCTTTCAGGAGCACAAACAAATCCCTTTCTATACTGAATGCTGTACAGTGATTCTAATGGAAAATCACAAAACGTTTAAAAATGTTCAGAAACACTTTATTTCAGCTAAAGGTACTATTTTTCCACTTCCTTCCTTCCACTAAACCCATGGAGGAAAATTAATTCCATTCATCAAAACTGAAAGATCTGAGAACAGTTTAAAATTGTTTCACACTTCCCCCATTTTTCATGTTGAAAATAAATAATCTGAACATGGAAAGAGCAGCTCAACACTCCTATACAATATGCCACTGATTGTGCTTGTAGCCTGCAACCAATTCTCGTTTATGTGTACATCTTTTGGGGACTTTATTCATCACCAGTAGCTTATTTTACAATGCCAGATAAAATTAAAAACCACTAAATTATTGTTTCCCATTTCTCCACGAGCACAAAATCTCACACAAATTAACTTTTATCCACAATTATTCTGCTTGGTTTAGTACAAAAGAATGCCCTAGCAACCTGTTACCCAATGGGAAGTCTGTGCTAATAAAATATTAAACACAATTTGTTACCACAATGCTCTTTTCTGTTTACTAGCAAAGAGTGAACTTTAAAACGTGTACATTTTACCAAAATAAATCTTTTCGGGTCAGAATTACCACTTAATCTGGTGCAATTTGCCTGAAATTTATTAATCCCACGCAAAGGATTGCAGTGTTTTCAGTCCAAGTTGTGCCCAACACAAATTGAGTGTCTGCCATGTTCTGCCATAAATTACATGACAGATTAAATATGGACAGTATATAGAAATAATTTAATAATGTACTGTGCAGCAGACATTTGTAAAATTGAAACCTATGAAAGTAAAGGAACAATTGCATCATGAATATATAATTATTTGGGGCAGAAAGTAAGCAAATTTGTGCCGAATTGTATAAATAATCGATGTGCGTAGTAACAATGAGTCCCCAGTGAATGGTATTGGGCCATTTTCTATTTTTAATACATTTTAATGATGTGGAATTGTATGGAGGGAAGCAATCCTCAAAATTTGCACGTGACTAAACATGGAAATAAGTAAAACTGGTCAGAAAACATCAGTAGACTCCAAGAAACATTGACAGAATGGTGACATTGGCAAATTCACAGCAAAAGAAAATCCACATGTAGATAGATATAAATTAATGCAGTTTGGAAAGAGGGAAAAGGTAAAACAATTATGTACCAGTGACACTATTTTAGAAGTACTTCAGAGACACAGAGCTGGGGTTTGAAGTAGATAAGAAAGTTTAAAAAACGACTGCAGTCCTCAGTCTGTTCCCAGTTTGCAATTACAGTTGCAGCAGATGGGGACTTTCACCAAGGATACCTTTATTGAAACACACTTATCTCATATGCTGCTGCCACTAAAAATCAAATGGAAACACAAAGGATACACAGACCAGACATCATTTCAACACTCTCCTTCTCAAGTGCCACTTGAGAGTCATAGAGACATGGGGATACACAACATGGAAAGAAGTCCTTCCGCCCAACTTGCCTATGCCTGGCCAATATCCATCCAAACCTTTCCTATCCGTGTTCCTGTCCAAGTCTCTTTTAAATGTTGTAACAGTATGTACCTTCACCACTTCCTCTGGCAGCCCGTACCAAAATACACGCCACCCTCCATGTGAAAATGCCGTCCCTCAGGTCACTTTAAAAATGTTCTCCTTTCACAAACCTATAACTATTAGTTTTAGACTTCCCTATCCTGGAAAAAAGACTGAGCCATTCAATTTATCTATGCTCCATATGATTTTATACATTTTTATAAGGTCATCCCTCAGCCTCCTTTGCTCATTGGCAATAAATCCAACCCTATCCAGCCTTTCCATATAACCAAAACCCTTTATAGAACCAGTAACATCTTTGCACACTTTCCAGATTTGCACCATATTGCAAATGTGGCCGCACCAATGTGTTGACCGGCTGTAATGTGGTGTCCAGGCTCCGCAGGGGGAGAGAGAGGGGGATGGGGAGAGGGAGCAGAGTGGAGAGGGGTAGTGGGGTGCAGTCAAAACCTTGACCAATCAAGGCAAGCATGACTGTTGCCTTTTGCCACCTCTGTTTCCACCTTTACGGAACTATGCACCTGCTTCCTCAGGAACATGATTTTAAAGTGACTATTCTCACGCTAGATACTCTTTTCCCTTTAATATACACCAGACGAAGTGCAGACCCGTAGGGCCTGGTCCCCGAACGTGAGGTTCGGGGGGGGGGGGGGAGAGGGAGGGAGGGGGGTAGAGGGAGGGAGGGGGGGTAGAGGGAGGGACGGGGGGAGAGGGAGGGAGGGGTGGAGAGGGGGGAGAGGGAGGGAGGGGAGAGAGGGGAAGAGGGAGGGAGGGGGGAGGGGGGAGGGAAGGGGACCGTTCTTTGGCTTGAGGCAGCGTGATAGAGCCGGGCCGGTGGGGGGGGGGGGGGGGGGGGGGGGGGGGGAGTGGAGGAAGTAAAATCGGCAGCGAAATAACAAAAATGTCGGGGCCCGGGGGAAGGGGAGGAGAGCGAAAACGAAAAATGGCGGCCTTTTTGGAGGAGACCGGGTGGCAGCAGCCGTTATGGCAGCAGGAGGCCACAAAATGAGTGCGTGTGGGGGTGGAGGGGAGGATTTTATTTAAAAATGTGTACATAAAAATGTCTAAATGTAATGAGGAGTGCATTAGTGAATGTAAAATGTAATGTCTAGCGAAATGGAACAAGAGTTTGAGCGTGTGGTTTTGGCGAACCATGAAATCAAAGAGCAAAAATCTGACACAAATAAACACACACACACACACACAGAGTTTTAAAGATAGATAGATAGATAGATAGATAGATAGATAGATAGATAGATAGATAGATAGATAGATAGATAGATAGATAGATAGATAGATAGATAGATAGATAGATAGATAGATAGATAGATAGATAGATAGACAGACCAAGTGCAGACCCGTTGGGTGTGGTCCCCGAACGTGCTTCAGATCCCGAGTACGGGGGGGGAGGAGGGAGGGGGAGGGGGGAGGGGGAGGGGGGGGACGGAGGGGGGGGGGGGGGTTGTTAACGAACTTGACTCACTGTGGAATGAATCCATTAATGGAGCCACTCTGCTGCTGGATTGGAAGTTGTCCCTGCCTTGCCTGAAAAGAAAAGCGATAGAATAAAAATGGCGGTGTTTTTGCAGGAGAGCGGGCTGCAGCAGCTGCCATTATGGTGGCTGGCCAGCAGGAGGCCACAAAATGAGTGAGTGTGAGGGTGGGGGGGGGGGGGGGGGGTGGTGAAGAATTTGATTAAAAAATGTGTACATAAAAATGTCTAAATGTAATGAGGAATGAATCCGTGAATGTGAAAGTGTATTGTCTATCAAAATGGAAAATTTCTCGGAGTTTGAGTGTGTGGTTTTGGCGAACCATGAAATCAAAGGCTAAATCTGACATACACCCACAAACACACACACAGTTTTAAAAATGGATGGATGGATGGATGGATGGATGGATAGATGGATAGATGGATAGATGGATAGATGGATAGCTAGATAGATAGATAGATAGATAGATGTAAACTTTCTTTTAATCTATTTTATCCTATCTGCCAAGCTAGCTCATGTCCCCTTTTTGCCCTCCTTATTTCCCTCATAAGTGTACTCCTACATCCCCTGCATTCCTCAAGGGGTTCACTTGGTCCAAGCTGCCTATACCTGACATGAGCCTCCTCCTTGTTCTCTTGTTCTGACTGCCCTCTGCTTTCTCTCTTGGCCATGTGAATGGCAACCAGTCTGAGAGCAAGTTATTTGTACGGACTCTGAGAACAAAATCCAGCAGCACTGCATTCACAGCTTCAAAACACACTAGAAAGCATCAAACACTTATGGAATCAAAACATCAGACAGGAATTAAAATGGAGTTTGTTGTTTATCCCATTTACAGTATGTAGCACAGAAGTATCCTTTCCTGCTACCAAGTTCATGTTAGCTAGTGAGAAGTCAGAAGAGGCAAAAGGTGGGGTGTTGAACCCAAATTGACATAATAGACTTCAATTCAATATTGTGCACAAAATTGACATTGTAATCTTCCTTCTCTGTATAACTTCCACAAGATGTTAGCAGTTCATGGGCGACTCTTGCTCATCAGTGACATGATACCTGGGGTGACACGTGCAACGTGGAACATGAAATTGTCACCGCATCTCAAATGCAATGTAAAAAATGTGCATTAGACCATTTTTGGTCTACGAGCTTTATTGAAGAGAAGAAAGGAGTATACTTAGGAATAAAGTTCAATATAATTTATTCCCATATTTCAACGTTTTATGAGATTTCTAATTTCCATTTTCACAAATGTCAATATGTCTTTAAATGATGGCATTAATAATGCTGGGAGTCAGATCTATAAAGCAGTTAACAAGAGAATGAAAAATATCTGTTAATGTCAGTATGAAATTTGAGTACGGCTGGGACAAACCTTTCTGGTGTGCATTCATTGCTGAAAATATTGTCTGCATTGAGGGAAATCTACCTCCTTTGTCCTCTGGCTACATTGAAGCAACTCCATTTTTATCACTTCACCTATTATATCATTAGCCCAATGCCATCTCATGATTTTGTCACAAATGCCCCCACCTGCTTTCGCAATTGATTTTGCATCAATTGGTTCCTCATTCTTAATGTCCAAATAAATCCTTTCACACCCTTTTCTTTGCTTTTAAAGCTTTATTTGCTATTTCCTGCCTTATCCTACAGAATTTGCAAATCAGTTCCAGTAGTCACTCCTCAGATATTGCCGTTACATGACCACTGTCCGACCTCTTTCTGGCCTCTCTTCTATTTAATTCTCTTTCAAAATACTTTACCCACTTATCAAACTCTGCAGATGATCTTTAGATGTGGTATGAAACTTACTCCTCAACCTCATCTGTTCTTGTCTTCTTCTGCTGATAAAGCCACAATTTCCATAAACCTTTCTAACAAATCTCTTCCTCACTTCCTACGAAGATTCAGATGATCTCATCAATCCACTCTCCCTCTTTCTGTCTCCATCCCTCTCTATTCCTCCATTCATCTCCGACATCACCTCATAAGAGCAGTCTATTCTTTTAACATTTTCATTTTTTAACAGTTACTAGACCAAGTGCAGACCCATTGGGTCTGTTTCCCCAACGTGTGGTGCCGGGGGGGGGGCTGTGGCTTCACATGCACACTAACCACCCCACACACACACAGGGGGGGGGAGATGGGGTGGGGAATGGGGGAGGGTGATGGGGGGAGGGGGATGAGTGGGGTAGGGGGAGATGGGGTGGGGTGGGGAGAGGGGAGGGAGGGGAGAGGAGGGGGAGGGGGAGAGGAGGAGGAACGGGGGGGTAAGAGAGGGCAGAGAGAGAGAGAGAGAGAGAGAGGGAGGAGAGGATGGGGAAGTAGGGGGGATGAGAGTAGAGGGGAGGTGGGGAGAGTGGAGGTGGGAGAGATGAGGGGAGAGAGAGGAGGGGGAGTGGGGAGAGAGGGGGAGGGGGTAGAGGGGAGGGAGATGGGGTTGGAGGAGTGGAGAGGGGTTGGAGGAGGGAGAGGGGGGTTGGAGCGGGGTGGAGGAGGGGAGAGGGGGTTTGGAGGAGGGGAGAGGGGTCAGAGGGCAGAGGGGGAGGGGGCAGAGGGGGGAGGGGCAGAGGGGGGAAGGGAAGAGAGAGTGGAGAGGTGGAAGAGGGGAGGGGCAAGAAAGGGGGAAGGGGGTAAGGGGGGAAGGGAGGGGAGAGAGGGGGGGAGGGGGAGAGTGTCCCATCCATTCAACACGCGGTTGCGGGGGGGGCGGCGTCACACACGGAATATCCACCCCCCTTGATATTATACTAATATTATTCATTGGCTCCTTTTACCCCATCCCCACCCTATCTCGAGGGGCAAAGATAGTGGGGCCGAGAAAGAGGGAGATGGAGAGGGGGAGGGAGATGAGGGGAGAGAGGGTGATTGGAGAGAGGGGGGTGGAGGGAGGAGGGGAGATGGAATGGAGGGGGGGTGGAGAGGCATGAAGAGGATGGGGCAGAGAGGTGGAGATGGGGAGGGGGAGATGGAGAGGGGGGTGGGGTGAGAGGGGGAAGGGTAAGTGGTGGGGGAGAGGGGGAAAGGGGAAAATGGGAAAAGTGAGAGAGGGGGGATGGGGAGGGGGTGGAGAGAGGGGGGAGGGAGGAGGAGAGGGGGATAAGGGGGTGGGGGCAGTGGGGAAGGAGGAGGTGGGAAGAGAGTAGGGAGGGGAAGGGGAGGGGGAGGGAGAGAGGGGGTAATGGGGAGGAGAGCAGGGAGGGGGAGGGGGGTAGGGAGGGAGGAGGAGAGGGGTAGGAGAGAGGGGTGAGGAGAGAGGGGTGAGGAGAGAGGGTGTAGATGGGGGAGATTGTGGAGGGGGAAGGGAGAGAGCAGGGCGGGAGGTGGGGGAGGGGATGTGAGAGTGGTGGGAGATGGGTGGAGAGAGGGGATGGGGAAGGGGGAGAGATGGGTAGGGGAAGGGAGGGGGAGAGAAGGGGAAGAGTGGAGGGGGCATGGGAGAGAAGGGGAAGAGTGGAGGGGGCGGGAGAGAAGGGTAGGGGGAGGGATGGAAGGGGTGAGAGGGAAGGGGGGGAGGGGGAGAGAGGTGGAGGGAGAGGGGGAGGAAATGGGGAGAGGGGTGAGGAGAGAGGGGTGAGGAGAGAGGGGGAACGAGTGAGGAGAGGGATGAGGAGAGAGGGGTGAGGTGCGGGGGAGAGATGGGAGGAGGGGTAGGATGGGGAGAGGGGTGAGGCGAGGAGGAGGGAGAGGGGTGATGAGAGAGAGGTGAGGGGTGGGGGAGAAAGGGGGGTGAGAGGGGTAAGATGGGGAGAGAGGAGGATAAGGATGGGAGGAGAGGAGGAGAGCTGGGAGGATGAAAGGGGAGAGGGGTAGATGGGGAGAGGGGTGAGGAGAGGGGGAGAGGGAGAGGAGGAAGAGAGAGGGGTGATGAAAGAGGGGTGATGAGAGGGGTGGGGAGAGAAGGGTGAGGAGAGAGGGGAGAGGGGAGAGGTTGGAGGAGAGGAGTGAGGAGAGAGGGGGAGGAGAGAGGGGAGGTGGAGAGAGATTGGAGGTGGGGAGAGGAGAAGGAGGGAGTGGAGGGGGGGGAGAGAAGAGGGGGAGAGAGAAGGGGGGAGAGAGAATGGGGAGTGGGAGGGAGAAGCAGGTGGGAAAAGGGCATGGGGGTGGAAGGGAGGGACAGATGGGGGAGAGAGAGAGGAGAGAGAGAGATTAGAGGGGAGAGAGCGAGTAGATGGGAGGGGGGAGTGGGGAGAGAGGAGGAGGGGATGAGTGAGGGGGAGAGAGGAGATATGAGGGGGAGAGTTGGAAGGGGGAGAATGGGGGAGAGTTGGAAGGGGGAGAAGGGGAGAATTGGAGGGTGGAGAGAAGAGGAAGGGGAGAGGGGGGAGGGGAGGGGGGAGAGGGGAAGTGGAAAGGGGAGGAGAGTAGGATGTGAAGCGGGTAGAGGGGAAGGGGGGGTAGAAGGGAGGGGAGGGAGAGGCGAGGGAGAGAGAGGAGGGAGAGAGAAGGGGAGAGGGAGGAGAGGGAGAGAGAAGGGGGGGTGAGAGAAGGGGAGAGGGGGAAAGGCATGGGGAGGGAGGGGAAGAGAGAGAATAGAGGGGAGAGAGGGAGTACAGGGGAGAGGGGAGGAGAAAGAGGAGGGGGTGAGTGAGGGGGTTGGAGGAGATGGGAGGGGGAGAGAAGAGGGGGAAGTGGAGGGGGCGAGAAGAGGAGGGGGAGAGGTGGAGGGGAGAAAGGTGAGGAGATGTGGAGGGGGGAGAACAGGAGGAGATGGAGAAGAGGAGGGGGGTGGATAGGAGTGGTAGAGGTGGAGGGGGAGGGGGATGGGGGGTGGAGGGCGGTAGAGAGGGAGGGGGTAGATAGGGAGGGGGGTAGGACAACTTGCTCTATTTAATTTGCACACCAGGTTGATTGCATTTGTGGGCTCACGTGAAGGTTCCAGTCTCCCAGCCCTGTCCCATTGTGATGTCATATCATAGGTAAATGAGATCCATTGTGATTGGACATCTGTGAGATGGCCTTGTGAGTCATGCTGCAGCTTGATAAATTATTTTGACGTTTTTTACTTAAAAAAGTAGGGAAATTGATAACCAAATGTTCGAATTTTCAAAAAAAAAATGTGGAGGAGGAAAAACTCTACAGGAATATGTAAAAATGTTTCAGTTACGGCAAAGGGTGGAGGAGTAAATTCACAAACAGCTTAAACGAATTTTCACAAAATAGAACCCTTACAAACCAACAAACCAACGAATGACAGTTTTAATAGTTACTAGACCAAGTGCAGACCCGTTGGGTCTGTTTCCCCAACGTGCGTTTGCAGGGGGGGGGGGGGTTGCTGCGGCTTCACTTGCACACTAACCACCCCCCACACACATAGGGGGACGGGGGGGTGAGAGAGGAGGGGAGGAGGTGGAGGAGACAGAGAGAGGGCAAAGGAGAGGAGGAGATGGAGAGGGAGAGGAGATGGAAAAAGATTGGGGATGGGGAGGAGGGGGGGAGGGAGAGAGAGGGGGATAGGGAGGGGCGCAGTGAGTGGGGGGGAGAGAGAGAGAGAGGGAGAGGAAGGGAGTGATAGAGAGAGAGAGAGGAGGGGAGAGAGACAGGGAGGGAGGAAGGGAGAAGGAGAGAGAGGGAGAGAGAGAGAGAGAGAGAGAGAGAGAGGGGAGGGGAGAGAGAAAAACAGGAAGAGAGAGGAGGGCAGAGAAAGAGGAGGGGAGAGAGACCAAGTGCAGACACGCAGGGTCTGTTCCCCCACGCGCGGTTGGGGGGGGGGGGGTTGCTACGGCTTCACACGCACACTAACCACCCCACACACACAGGGGGGGAGAGGGGTAGGGGGATGAGGGGGGGGGAGTAGGGGAGAAGGGGGAGAAGGGGGAGTAGGGGGAGTAGGGGAGAATGGGTGGGGAGAGGGGAGGGAGGGGATATGGGGAGAGGAGGGGAAGGGGGAGAGAGGAGTGGGATAGGGGGGGAGAGAGAGGAGGGGGAGAGAGAGGGGAGAGAGAGAGAGAGAGAGAGAGGGGAAAAGGGATGGGAGAAGGGGGAAGAGAATGGAGGGAAGAGAATAGGGGAATAGAGTAAAGGGGGGACAGGAGGTAGGGAGAGAGGAGGGGGGAAGGGAGAGGAGGGGGGAAATGGGGAGTGAGAGGGGGAGGGGGAAGAGAAAGAAGGGGGATGGGGAGGAGTGCAGGGAGGTGGAGGGGCGGAGGAAGGGGGAGAGGGGGAGGAGATGGGCAGAAGGGTGAGGAGAGGGGGAGATGGAGAGGGGTGATGAGAGAGGGGTGAAGAGAGAGGGGAGAGAGGGGGGAGGAGAAAGGGGGAGAGAGGAGAGGGATGAGGAGAGGGGGAGGAGAGAGGCAGAGAGAGGAGTGAGGAGAGAGGGGTGAGGGGAGAGGGGTGGGGGAGGGTGAGGGGGAGAGGTGTGGGAGATGGGGAAGGATGGGGAAGGGAGGGGAGGAGATGGGGTAGGGGAGAGAGGGGGAAGAGTGTGGAGGGAGGGGGTGAGGGGTGGGGGAGAGAGGGGGAAGAGTGGGGAGGGAGAGGGGAGGGGGAGAGGTAGGGGCAGTCCACTCCTCTCCCTCTATACCACACTCGTGATCACACGCTTCGTCACAGGCTGCGGGGGGCAGGTCTGGGAAATGGGGAAAGGTGGGGGATGGGGGAGAGAGAAGTGGAAGTAGGGAGGGAGGGAGGGTGAGAGGTGTAGGGGAGAGTGGTGGAAGTGGGAGAGAGGGAGGGGGAAGGGGGAGTGGTGGAAGAGGGAGAGAGGAGTAGGGGAAAGGGGTGGGGGAGATAGGGAGCGAGGGGGAGAGAGAGGGTGGGGGAGGGAGAGAGGTGGGGTGGGAGAGGGGTGAGGGAAGGGAGAGAGGGGAGGGAGGAGTGGAAGAGTGGGGAGGGAGGGGGAGAGGGGTAGGGGGGAGTGGTGGAAGAGAGAGAGAGGGTAGGGGGAAGGGGGTGGGAGGGAGTGGTGGAAGAGGGACAGGGGGAAGGGGGCTGGGGGAGAGGGGGCAGGGGCAGGGGGAGAGAAGGAACGGGGTGGGAGGAGGAGGAGAGTGAGGAGAATAGAGAGGGGTGGGGGAAGGGGAGGGGAGAGGGGAAGAGGGGGAGGTGAGAGCAGAGGGGTGGTGGAGAAGAGGGGAGGAGAGGGAGAGGTGGCGGGGAGGAAGAGGGGGAAGGGAGGTGTAGAGAGAGTGGAGGGGGAGAGAGAGGAGAGGGAGAGAGTGGAAGGGGAGAGAGAGAAAGGGGAGGGAGAGTTGACTTTCCTGTAGAATTAAATCAAATACAATCAAAGAATTTAAAAGAAAATGGTGAAATATGTGGGTAAATTTAGTGAAGCAAATAACAGAGAATTTAAGAGTTCTCTGTTATTTGCTCCGCTAAATTTACCCACATATTTCACCGTTTTCTTTTAAATTCTTTGATCTGCAGAACTTTTTCGATCTTTCTGCACCTTTAATCCACAGCGGCGGGGGGGCGGGGGGGGGGCGGGGGCGGGACGCATGCACTCTTTAATATTTATAACGCAAAGTTAAATGAGAAACAATTCAATTCAATTAAAAACAAATAGAAATTAACAATGAAATTCAATCAAATATTAATATAAAAAAAATATTTTAAATGAAATGCACTCTTTAAGAATTATAAATTAAATGGAGACAGAAAGATAAATTGTCTCAAAATGATGTCTTACTGCCAAACAAACAGCTGAAAAATTAAAATGAGCTGTCTATGACAGTTAACTATGAAAGCAGATTCTTATCGGGAGACAAATGGAAATCCGGACTTTGCTCTTAACAAACCAATTCAGAATGACGGTTGGTGAAGAATTCGAAAAACAGCTGAACGTTCAGATGCTGCGCACGTCTCATACACCACAGCTGTTGGGGGGGGGGGGGGGGGGAGCGTGCGTCCCCACAAACAGCGGGTCCTCTGTAAGTTCGTCTGGAGTTCGGGGGAGGGGCGTGTGTTGTCCCACACACTAAGCGTGCCCGCCCCCAGAGTCACGCACACTAAGCGGGGAAGGGAGAGAATTGAAAGAGTAGGGAGGGAGGGGGAGAGGGGTAGGGGGAAAGTGGGAAGGGGGGTGGGGATGAGAGGGAAGGAGGGATGGGGTGGGAGGAGGAGGGGGAGGGGTGGGGGAGGAGAGAAGGATGGCGAAGGGTGAGAGAGATGTGGGGGAGGGGGGAGGGATGGGGTAGGGGAGGGAGGGGGAAGATTGTGGAGGGAGGGGGAGAGGGTTGGGGGGAGAGAGGGGAAAGTGTGGGGTGGTAGTGAGGGAGGGGGAAGGGTAGGGGCAGTCCATCTATTCCCCACGCCCTATCACCCCCAATCCTCTTTCTCTATTCCCACACACGTGATCAAGCGCTTCAACACAGGCTGTGGTGGGAGGGGCTGGGGCTGGGGCAGAGGCAGATGTAAATGAGATCCATTCCGATTGGACATTTATGAGGGATGGCATTGTGACATCACACAATGGAACGTCCTGGAACATCAGGCGTGGGGGGGGGGGGCTGGGGCTGGTGCCAGGGCAGATGTAAATGAGATCCATTCTGATTGGCCATCTGTGAGCATTGGGCATTGTGACATCACACGATGGAATGTTTACCAACATTCTGTGGGTGAGAGCAGTTTGATTGTTTTAAGATTTTAAAAAAATGGGGGGGGGGGGGGGGGAAAGGATTTTATTAAGGATTTTATTAAAAAATGGTGTACGTAACAACGTCTAAACGTAATGAGGAGCGCCTTTGGTAATCTACAAGCGTAACGTCTGGCTAAATGGAAAAAACAGCGGCGTCTGAGGGTCCGGTTTTGGTGGAGCAGGGAATCAAAGGGGGAAAACGTGGCAGCCGGACGGCAGGCGGACGGCTGTCGGCAGACACACACAGAGTTTAATATAATAGAGATAGATAAGATAAGATAAGATGGGCGTGTCACTTAGGTGATTTTTCAGCGGACTGCCGGTGACTGTCAAGTTGCCGGCAGTCACCTGAAAAACCGGGAACTGGACCGGCGACTGTCAGAGTGGAACACACACACAAACGCATTGGTTCCTTCACCAGCCGTGTGAATTTTTTAGACAGTGCTCCACCCGCTTACCCAGTCTAAAAATATAAAAGGGTGCAAAGCCAAGGTAATGCAGACACACACCGCAATGAACAGGAAGGTTGGCGCTGTAAAAAGACGGCTAAAGCACAGTGTACAGTAAGTTCTTTAAAAGAGAGGAGGAGAGGGGGGCGGGAGGGGGAAGAAGGGGGGAGAAGGAATGAAGACAACTTTTAAGAAGCCAGAGATACACGGCTGTGAAGCTCAGCGGACATTTAACATTACCGGTCAGTTTCCTTGGTTCTGAAAACTACTGCTTACCTTTTTTTTCCCAATGAGCCAATGAAATTCACCGGTCAGCACTGGCTCCAACCTACGAGAACCTGCGAGAACCTTTGACCTCCTGGCAACCCACTAGGACCTCCTGCCGACGCACTTACTCTCCATGGCGGCTTCATTCTAGTCGCCACTAATTTTTCACGTCAACCACAATGAAGCCGTGACGAGTTCCAAGAATGCGGGAACTCCTCACGGCCATGAAGGCGACTCCCCGGCAACCACCCGCAAGCATGTGGCGATCATGTGGCAACTGCATAGTCTCCTGCAGTCGTCTAAAAAGTCGCCTAAGGGGGACAGGCCCATTAATGAATCCGGAATACATTTGAAATGATCTTCTCAACTACTTAGTTTAGTTTAGTTTATAGATACAGCGTGGAAACAGGCCCTTCGGCCCACCGAGTTCACACTGACCAGTGATCCCTGCACATTAACACTATCCTACACACTAGGGACAATTTACATTTATACAAAGCCAATCAACCTACAAACTTGTACGCCTTTGAAGTGTGGGAGGAAACCAAAGAACTCGTAGAAAACCCACGCGGTCATGGGGAGAGTGTAGAAACTCCATACAGACAGCATCCCGTAGTCGGGATCGAACCTGTGTCTCTGGCGTTGAAAGCGCTGTAAGGCAGCAACTCTACCACTGGGCCACCGTGCCATGACCTCACTGAACTATTCTATTCAATAGTTCAGTTATGATCTCACCAGGTTCTGGAGTTTGTCCTTTTCTCTGCACCAGACCCATTAACACTGACCTCTAATCTCTCTGGATTCTTGCTCAACATCTCCCTTCATTCAACCATTTGTTTACATTATTTATCACACGATCGTCTAAAGAATCATTATCCATTTGGAATTCCCAAATTAATCTGACCATTGCATATCGCCTTCTTGGAAAATATCATAAATTTAGCAATTTTCTTTCGCAAAGCTCACATTTGTCGGACTCTTTAATGCATGTGCCTCCCTGTTTAAATCCTTCCTGTCTGATTTGCATCTCACCTCCACAAATGAACCAACCCAAAGTCACAAATTATATTCTAAGCAACAGTGATGGCACCTCATATTTCAGCGGCTATTAGCATGATTAACCACACAATCATTCTTCACCACTACTCCGCCTTTATCTGTCTCTGTGACAATAATGTCTTGTGGTTTTCCAAGGTTTTCCATTCTATGGTACTCATAACCCACCAAAACTTCTAAGCTTGCTATCAACACTGATCTCCCTTTATATCTTGCTCTATTTTTCATTCATGAGATGTACACTGTGGTGAAGAATAAAATCCCTGCACAAGTGAAGGATGCTGAAAACCTTTTTCCATCTATCTGCATAATTCTGACCTCAAAATGTAGCACTGAGACAAAATAACCCCATGACAAAGCCAGCTACTCTCAGCTACGGGAGAGTGTTGAGAGCTTGCTGTAATAATAGGAAGCAGTTGACAGGGGAACAGTTGCCATCTTCCTTGTACAAAGGGCATTTATGTTGAGGTTGCCTAGGAAGGTGTGTTTAAGGATGTGATCTGATCACCTGCGCTGCGGGGAGCCCTGCAATGCAGCCAATTTTTTCTTCCAGATATGAATGCATAAGTTACACTCACCAAAAATCAATTTGCTGATTGTGCGTTTTTATTTTGCTTCTGCATTGCATCAGTGTATCATATACATCAGCAGACAGCTTGCAAGCATCCTCAGGCAAGGTCTGTGAGTGTAACTCTGACTTTGACTGTGAGAGTAGTGCAGACATTTGTCCTTATTTGTTACTGAGGTTTGCCTGTGACCTCCAAGCACCATTACAAGCTTGGGGGGGAGGGACTCAAATAGAGAAAGCTAGTAGACTGTGTGTGGCAGGAGGCAGAGAAGGGAAGCACTCAGACCCAACATGTAGGGGACAAAGAAGACAAAGATAATAAACAGAGAATAAGAGGTGGTGGGTTTCTTAAATGTGTGAGCAGAGAGACTGAGGGGTGTAAAATGAGGGTAGAAGCAATCGGTAGCAAGATGAAAAGTAAAAGTGGCAGGTAGACAAATCCAGGGCAAAAATCAAAAAGGGCCACTTTTCAACATAATTGTATAAGGGGTAAAAGTGTTGTAAAAACAAGCCTGAAGGCTTTGTGTCTCAATGCAAGGAGCATTTATAATAAAGTGGATGAGTTGAATGTACAGATAGTTATTAATGAATATGATAGAGTTGGAATCACGGAGACATGGCTCCAGGGTGACCAAGGCTGGGAGCTGAACATCCAGGGATATTCAATATTCAGGAGGGATAGACAGAAAGAAAAAGGAGGTGGGGTAGTATTGCTGGTTAGAGAGGAGATTAACACAATAGAAAGGAAGGACATTAGCTTGGAGGATGTGGAATCGGTATGGGTAGAGCTGCGAAACACTAAGGGGCAGAAAACGCTAGTGGGGGTTGTGTACAGGCCACCGAACAGTAGTAGTGGGAGTTGGGGATGGCATCAACCAGGAAATTAGAAATGTGTGCAACAAAGGTAAAACAGTTATAATGGGTGACTTCAATCTACATATAGATTGGGTGAATCAAATTGGCAGGGGTGCTGAGGGAGAGGATTTCTTGGAATGTATGCGGGATAGTTTTCTAAACCAACATGTAGAGGAACCAACCATAGAGCAGGCTATTCTAGACTGGGTATTGAGTAATAAGGAAGGATTAGTTAGCAGTCTTGTTGTGCGTTGCCCCTTGGGCAAGAGTGACCATAATATGGTTGAGTTCTTCATTAGGATGGAGAGTGACATTGTTAATTCAGAAACAAGGGTTCTGAACTTAAAGAAAGGTAACTTTGAGGGTATGAGATGTGAATTGGCCAAGATAGACTGGCAATTGATTCTTAAATGGTTGACGATGGATATGCAATGGAAGGCATTTAAAGACTGCATGGATGAACTACAACAATTGTTCATCCCAGTTTGGCAAAAGAATAAATCAGAGAAGGTAGTGCATCTGTGGATAACAAGGGAAATCAGAGATAGTGTCAAAACAAAAGATGAAGCATACAAATTAGCCAGAAAAAGCAACCTACCAGAGGACTGGGAGAAATTCAAAGCCCTGCAGAGGAGGACAAAGGGCTTAATTAGGAAAGGGAAAATAGATTATGAAAGAAAACTGGCAGGGAACATAAAAACTGACTGCAAAAGTTTTTATAGATATGTGAAGAGAAAACGATTAGTTAAAACAAATGTAGGTCCCTTGCAGTCAGAAACAGGTGAATTGATCATGGGGAACAAGGACATGGAAGACCAATTGAATAACTACTTTGGTTCTGTCTTCACTAAGGAAGACATAAATAATCTGCCGGAAATAGCAGGGGACCGGGGGTCAAATGAGATGGAGGGACTGAGTGAAATCCAGGTTAGCCGGGAAGTGGTGTTAGGTAAATTGAATGGATTAAAGGCCGATAAATCCCCAGGGCCAGATAGGCTGCATCCCAGAGTACTTGAGGAAGTAGCCCCAGAAATAGTGGATGCACTAGTGATAATTTTTCAAAACTCTTTAGAATCTGGAGTAGTTCCTGAGGATTGGAAAGTAGCTAATGTAACCCCACTTTTTAATAAGGGAGGGAGAGAGAAAATGGGGAATTACAGTTGTCTAACATCGGTTGTGGGAAAAATGCAAGAGTCAGTTATTAAAGATGGGATAGCAGCACATTTGGAAAGTGGTAAAATCATTGGACAAAGTCAGCATGGATTTACGAAAGGTAAATCATGTCTGACGAATCTTATAGAATTTTTCAAGGATGTAACTAGTAGAGTGGATAAGGGAGAACCTGTGGATGTATTATATCTGGACTTTCAGAAGGCTTTCGACGAGAACCCACATGAGAGAGTAGTATGCATAATTAAAGCACACAGTATTGGGGGTTCAGTATTGATGTGGATGGAGAACTGGCTGGCAGACAGGAAGCAAAGAGTAGGAGTAAACGGGTCCTTTTTAGAATGGCAGGCAGTGACTAGTGGGGTACCATAAGGCTCAGTGCTGGGACCCCAGCTATTTACAATATATATTAATGATCTGGACGAGGGAATTGAATGCAACATCTCCAAGTTTACAGATGACACGAAGCTTGGGGAGATGACATGTTAGCTGTGAGGAGGATGCTAGGAGGATGCAAGGTGACTTGGGTAGGTTGGATCAGTGGGCAAATGCATGGCATTTGCAATATAATGCGGATAAATGTGAGGTTATCCACTTTGGTGGCAAAAACAGGAAAGTAGGCTATTATCTGAATGGTGGCCGATTAGGAAAAGGGGAGATGCAACGAGACCTGGGTGTCATAGTACACCAGTCATTGAAAGTAGGCATGCAAGTGCAGCAGGCAGTGAAGAAAGCGAATGGTATGTTAGCATTCATAGCAAAAGGATTTGAGTATAGGAGCAGGGAGGTTCTACTGCAGTTGTACAGGGCCATGGTGAGGCCACACCTGGAGTATTGCGTACAGTTCTGGTCTCCTAATCTGAGGAAAGACATTCTTGCCATTAGAGGGAGTACAGAAAAGGTTCACCAGGCTGATTCCTGGGATGTCAGGACTTTCCTATGAAGAAAGACTGGATAGACTCGGCTTGTACTCGCTAGAATTTAGAAGATTGAGGGAGGATGTTATAGAAACGTACAAAGTTCTTAAGGGGTTGTACAGGCTAGATGCAGGAAGATTGTTCCCGATGTTGGGGAAGTCCAGAACAAGGGGTCACAGTTTAAGGATAAAGGGGTAGTCTTTTAGGACCGAGATGAGAAAAACATTTTTCACACAGAAAGTGGTGAATCTGTGGAATTCTCTGCCACAGAAGGTAGTTGAGGCCAGTTCATTGGCTATATTTAAGAGGGAGTTAGATGTGGCCCTTGTGGCTAAAGGGATCAGGGGGTATGGAGAGAAGGCAGGTACGGGATACTGAGTTGGATGAGCAGCCATGATCATATTGAATGGCGGTGCAGGCTCAAAGGGCCGAATGGCCTACTCTTGCACCTATTTTCTATGTTTCTATGTTTCTATGTAATAAAACCTGTACTCCTGTAGGCAAAGTCAGAATGGCCCTCATTCTCATAAACTTTATCTCAAGATCCTCGCATTTGCTGAATGCTACTCACCGCTGTTTACAGAAGTTAAATAGCACTTTACAGGCAAAGTGGATTCTTGTTCAATGCCATTTTTCCATTCACACTTGGAAGGTGCATCTGGCTGCAGTCCAGGGCAGCCAGAAGTATAGGCATTCATAAAGGGTGCTCATGCTCCCATCTTGCCTTCAGTCCCCTTTGACAAGAAGCTGTCCGCTGTCCTCTACGTACTCTGTTCTTCAGATATTCCTGTGCAGGTTCATCAGTTCCTCCGTGTAAAATCTGTCAGCCGCTTCCCATCATTACAGCATGTACTCATTGACAATATTCTCCAACAGCTGACAGAGCTGGTGTGTCCTTTTGTGGAGCAAGGAGCTACTAACAAGGGAAATCTAACTGCCAATGCCCATTATTTATGTACACGAGGGAACGAGTGCTAATGAATTTTGTTTTATGAGGGGGGTGGGAGGGGGATGGGGGGGGGGGGTAGGCTTTTTAAAGCAGGATTGAGGAATCCAGACTGCAGTTTTAGTGCTAGAAATGTAACAGAGATGAATTTCTAGTCCAATTTCTCTAAAATCTTCCAGTTTATGGAGTACCCTATAATCTGTGGCCCAGCTAATTAAGTCTGCTATACCTTTCGCGATTCTCAGCACCTGAGAACGGTGATTTCAAAATCAAATCCCTGTTTTGTGCCCTTAGATTGTTTAATTTCTGCTTCTGTACCAAATATTCTGGAATCCTGTACATTTACCCTTGTTTCTCTCCATCATCAGTGCTGGAGCAAGTAAGCAACACATCTAGGGTCACAGGGACACAACTAGTAGAGCTGCTGCCTCTCAGTGCCAGGCACCCGGGTTTGATCTTGATCTCGGGTGCTCTCTGTGTGGAGTTTGCATGTTCTCCTGCGTGAGTTTCCTCCGAGTGCTCCAGCTTCCTCCAACATCCCAAAGACGTTTGTAGGTTAATTGCCTTCTGTAAATTATCTCTAGTATGTATGGAATGGATAAGTAAATGGGATAACATAGAGCTAGTGGGAAAGGGTGATCAGTGGTCAGCATGGACTCGATAGGCCGAAGAGCCTGTTTACATACTGAATCTCTAAACTAAGCACTATCCTTCCTTAATTATTTTATCTTTCTACATGTTTCTGCATCCTCACAAGCACCTGAGGCAGTGCTAATGATCACCCTCCCTAGCATTTTCACTTTCAGTAAACTGAGATAATTAACTGTTTTACATTTTTTTTCTGTTTAAAAAGCAACAATATATTTATTGGGCTTTAAAAATTGCTACCCGATGAAATTAACTTTGTTTTGGTACTTTTCAGAAACCCTTTATCGACGATAGAGGTTTACAAGTATAGGATTACAAGTATAGGATTACAGGGTAACTTCTTTACCCTGCTAGAGAAAGTATGTTACGGAGCTGGGAACATTGCAAAAAAGATCCACAAGGATGTTAATGAGTCTGTCAAGTATGGGATAGAAGTGTAGGCTGGGTTTCCCTGAAGTGTAGGGGCTGTGGGGTAACTTTATCGAGTTATATAGAATCATACAAAATATGGGAAAGGTGCACATGCCACTGTCTATTCTCCTGGGGAGGAGAGTCTAAAAGTAGAGAGCATGGGTCTAAGATGAGAAGTTGCCTGGGCACAGATGTGGTATAGACGGAGGAATTGGGAGGCAGGTAACTGGGTATTCAAGGGTATACCTCATATCGAAAAGACTGACAGGTGGGCAGAGGGAGTGGGTAGCTCTGTTGGTGATGAAAGAAATTCAGTCCCTTGCAAGGGGGTGACATTGAAACAGGAGATGTGGAGTCAGTATGGATAGTACTAAGGAATTGTGAGGGTATAAAGACCCTAATGGGACTTACCTACAGGCCCCCAAACAGTAGTCTGGATATAGGGTGCAAGTTGAATAAGGAGTTAAAATTGGCATGTGGTAAAGGTAATGCTACGGTTGTTATGGGAGATTTCAACATGCAGGTAGACTAGGAAAATCAGGTTGGTACTGGACCCCAAGAAAGGGAGTTTGTGGAGTGTCTCTATGATGAATTCTTGGAGCAGCTTGTATTGGAGCCTACCAGGGAGAAGGCAATTCTGGATTCAGTGTTATGTAATGAACCAGATTTGATAAAGGAACTTGAGGTTAATGGGCCATTAGGAGGTAGAGACCATAATATAATCAGGTTTAATAGTAAGATTAAACGAGAACTTACCAGTTTGAAGTTTGATCTTTATTTTATGAGGAGTTGCGATGAGGGATTACGTGAAGACCCCGCCAGCACGCATGCGCGACATTTCTTCAAAGCAGTGGTGTGAAATCACAGAAAAAAGTCACAATGACTAATATAGTAAGATAAAAAAGAGAACTTTCATACCAGGTGATCTTTATAATAGAGGGTCGGGAGCGGAGGGCACGTAATCCCTCATCGCAACTCCTCATAAAATAAAGATCAAACTTCAAACTGGTAAGTTCTCGTTTAATCTTACTATTTTACTTCGGAGTCACGTGAGTGACTACGTGAAGATTTCAAAGCTCTGTGATTTCATGCCCTGGAAGCTCCATGCTCACACACCGCTAAAGCTGGGATAAGAGGATGAACGTAATTCAGACAAGACACTGGCTGAAAAACAAAACCAGGTATTTATTCATACCAAAACAATATAGTGTCCCAAAAGGGTACTACCTGGCAGCACTTAAAATCCTCCCTGCATAAGTGTCAGGGGAGGTCACGGGTTTATAGTAAAAGTGGTGAAAGGTCTTTTCATTACTCCAACCCGCTGTGGCCAGGATGTGATCCAAAGGTACTTCCATCCTTCTAGCCGCCGAGGTGGATGCTGCCCTGGTGGAGTGAGATTTGAATATGTTATTATCTACCCCCGCCGCATCCAGTACCACCCTTAACCATCTGGAAATGGTTTGTACCGTGACTCTGTGATGGGGCTTCTTGTGACTAATAAGCAATGCTGTCTCTGTGCCCCTTAGATTTTTAGTGACTGTGATGTATCGTGAAATTGACGTGACGATACAAAGGCGAGAATCTGCTGGGTAAGCCAGAAACTCCAAAGTATGACCAGACACTCCGGGTCGATCCTGTTTCAACAGTCCCTGCACATAAAAGGTGATTTTGTCATTTGTGATAGTCATAGCATCCAGATTGAGTTTGTGCAGGGACTGGACCCGTTGTGCCGTGATAAGTGCCATAATCATAATCATTTTGTAAGTGAGTTTAGCCAGAGGGAGTCCCGTGTTAGGTGTCCATCCTCGCAGCATAGTCAAGACTGTGCTGATATCCCAAATATGGCTGTATCTGGGCCTGGGGGGATTGGAATTGAATATTCCCCTCATAAGTTTGGATACAAGAGGATGTGACCCAATTCCCAATTGGTCACTCCCCTGGCCCAAATAGGATGATAGGGCACTCCTGGCACTGTTAATGGCACTATAACTCAAACCCTCATCAAAGTGAAGGGTAGCCAAGAATTCCAGCATGTCCGTAATGGTGGCGGTTCCATATGTGGTGTTGGCTGTGACGCAGAATCCTTCCCATTTCCTGATGTAGGTCAGGTACTGCTTTCTTGTGGACTCTCTGCAAGCTGCTGTGATGGTGTCTATGGTCCTGGTGGTGAGTCCGAATCCGAGAAGAGGCCGTTTTAAAATCTGCAAATTAACAGGTCCATGCGGTCATGACATGGGTGATGTTCTCCTGTAACAGGGTGAATGAGCAGGCTTGGTCTTTTGTTGACCCTGATACAAGGTTCTGTGGCCATCTTCTGTACCATAGGGAACCATGGTTGGGTAGGCCAGTCGGGCACCACCAAAATAACCGATGCGGAGTATTGCTTTATTTTCTGCAAGACCCGACTGATGAGGCAGAAAGGGGGAAATGCATAGAAAAACAAATCCCCCCAATGTAGCGTGAAGGCATCCATCGCTACTGCCCCCGGGTCTGGTTCCCAAGCAACATATGTTGGTAGTTGGTGATTTAATCTGGACGCGAAAAGGTCGATATCTGGTGTCCCATAACGATCTACAATATCTGAAAACACATTCCGATCCAACATCCATTCTATGTTGTCGTTGAATTTGCGTGATCTGGTATCTGCCACTGTGTTTAGCTTACCTGGAAGGTAAGTAGCTGAGATCCAAATTTCTCTTTGCAGACACCAGTGCCAGATATTGTTAGCCAATTCATCACACGATATCGACTTTATACCGCCCATGTGGTTAATATAGGCTACCACCGTGGTGTTGTCAATTTGTATTCTAATATGAACTTTGTGCATGTTAGTGCAGTATGCCTTAAGGCCGTGAAATGCTGCCAACATTTCCGAATAGTTAATCCCCAAATTTTTGAATTGGGTTAACTCTGGTGCACTCCATCTACCTCCACAGCTAGAGGTAGTGTTAGTAGCTCCCCACCCTTTGGCACTGGCATCCGTTTGTAAGATGATCGAGGGATTGATGATAGTAATTGGTTTAGAGCAATTTTGGGCATTACCCATCCACCAATATAATTCGGCTTTCGCCCTTTCCGGTAATTTCATAGGCCTATCGAAATGGCCTGCATGATTTTTGAGCGCTGTAATTTTGGCTCTTTGTAAATTTTGGTAATGTAAAGGCCCAAATTGCGCTGCAGGAAAAGCAGCTACTATCTTCCCAATCACCCTGGCCACCTGCCGAATGGATGGGTCCTTAATGCCAATGAGGCTCCTGCAAGCCTCTATCAAGTCCTCCACCTTGCTTGGTGGTAATGTATTTGTATTGAGTCAACAATGAACCCCAGGTATTTCATGGTGGTAGAGGGTTCTAATATTGATTTATCTGGATGTATAATGAAACCCAGCTTCTGAAAAAGATGTTTCGTGGCTGTAACTGCCAATGTAGCCATTTCCAAATTTTCCCCCACTATGAGGATGTCATCAAGATAGGCCATAACAGTATGATTCTGTTTCCTTAAGTAGGCCAAAGCTGGTTTTAATATCTTGGTAAACAATCTGGGTGCTGACGATAACCCATTGGGTAAGGCTTTGTATTGCCATAATTGCCCCATCCAGATAAATTTTAAGTATTTCCTATGATCCTTGTGTATGGGTACTGAATAATATGCATCTTTAAGGTCAATGCACGCCATGTAGTACCCATTGGCTATTAACTGTGTAGCAGTGTCGAAGGTGTCCATTTTGAAATGAATATACTGAACAGAAGTATTCAGTTCGGCCAAATCTATGATAATGCGGCAACCGCCGTCTCTTTTATTTTTGGTGAATATATTAGACACGAACTCCTGAGGTTCTTTGATGGTTTTCTCAATTACCCCTTTTTCTATTAACCTGTGCAGCTCAGCAAGCCCTGCTGCCTTCTCTTTTTTAGAGAGGATAAATTTTCAGCTGGGTGAATGCTGAACCGGGGTAGGGAGTTCGTGAATAAATTCAATTTTGTAGCCCTGAATACTCCTGAGTATATAAGGATCAGAGGTAAAAGTGAGCCAATTCACGTAGAACTTGTGCAACTGACCCCCTACATAAAGTGAATTTAGGCAAGATGTGTTTCTGGGGAACCCAGACCCACCTACCTCCATGGTTACTGCCAGTGTTGTGGTTTCTGTCCTTGCTTCCTTGGCTGGTTGGTTGTGTTGTAGGAGTGGCGCATCTTCCAAGAAGGCCGGCCTGGGCCATGGCCTAAAAAAGACCGCTGTGCAGGATTGCCGGCCTTCAAGCTTTCACCACCGGCAGACCTGTTATGGTAACTCTGCCCGGTGGATGTGTAGGGGTGCTGTCTGTGTGGGTATTGAGGCTTGGTGTAGCCAGGAACCTTGATTAGGCCCAAAGCCTTTGCCTCCTCATCAAGGTCTTTAACCTGCTTGGGGTGATCTTCCCCGAACAGCAGGCTTGGAGGCTGAGTCTTCCCAGGCTTACACAACCCCGCAAACTTGGGGTTAAGCGCCGGCTTTATGATGCTTTTTCGGAAGTTATTGATCTCATACTGGGTGTTACACAGTAGAGCTAAAGCATCTTGTAATTCTTCCGGCATCTCCACACCCACTGCAGTTCTTGCCACTGCCGTAATCCCGGCGGTTAGGAGCTTCAGAATTTTTTGAAGTTTAATCTCCTGGCCTCTGCTCGAGGGGGTCATGTTCCCCCATATAGGGTTGTTTACTGCAGGTACATTTAACGAGTTGCAGTTTTCAGGTGCCATGTATTTGTCTGCAGTTGCATTAATGGCCTGTTCCTGCAGCTGGTTAGTTGCCATGTAGTTTATACTGGCAGCCAGCTTGGGGTGGATAGGTAGGCCCTTCTGGTTAGGTATTGCATGCTTGCTTACCATATCCATGTAGTCTTCACACACCCCTGACACAGATGGTAATTCAGCCAGCTCCCCTTCTTCTGGGTCAGCCCAGTTCTGACCCTGAATGCTTCCCTGTGTGGAGGGGGAGACATTAGGCAGTCCTCGGTAGGAACCTGCCGTGGGCCTGCTAAGAGGCCCACTGTGACCCTGCCCCTGCAATAGCAGGTCACGTTGGAGCATTTGCTCCAACATCCGCTCCATGCGGGTTAGACGACCTCCGTCGCTATCTGCGAACGGGGTGTCCTCGGGACCGGACTCCGCTGAGTCGGCCCCGTCCGACTTCCGGGTGGTTTTCCCGCCCGGCCGTGGCGTTCCAATGGCCCCAATGGGCGAAAAGTCGGGAGCTGCAGGTAAAACCTGTAGCTCTGGAGAGGCGGCTCTCTGCTGGCTGCTCTCCTTGGCAGCTGCTTTTGCCGCAGCTCTTTTAGATTTGCGCGATTCCATTCCGTCGACTCACTCCTCCGGTGAGACTTACCTGGCGTAAGCTATTTAACTTACGCTGGAGGAGCCCCGCTCCTCCCGACCGTCGCTTCCGCATGCGTACGACGATATGTCGCGCATGCGTGCTGGCGGGGTCTTCACGTAGTCACTCACGTGACTCCGAAGTAAAATCTACAATTGGAGAGGGAGAAGGGTAAATCGGAGGTGTCAGTGTTACAGTTGAATAAAGGGGAATATGGAGCCATGAGGGAGGAGCTGCTCAAAATTGACTGGAAAGATACACTAGCAGGGATGACAGTGAAACAACAATGGCTGGTATTTCTGAGAATAATGCAGAAGGTGCAGGATTAGTTCATTCCAAAGAGGAAGAAAGATTCCAAGGGGAGTACGGCGTGACCGTGGCTGACAAGGGACATCAGGGACAGAATAAAAATAAACGAGAAGAAGTGCAACATAGCAAAGATGAGCGGGAAGCAAGAGGATTGGGTAATGTTTAAAGAGCAACAGAAGATAACTAAAAAGGCAATACGGGGGAAAAGATGAGATACGTAGCAGGCAGTGAAGAAAGCAAATAGTATGTTAGCATTCATAGCGAAAGGATTTGAGTATAGGAGCATGGAGGTTCTACTGCAGTTGTACAAGGTTTTGGTGAGACCACACCTGGAGTTTTGGTCTCCAAATCTGAGGAAAGACATTCTTGCCATAGAGGGGGTACAGAGGAGGTTCACCAGATTGATTCCTGGGACGTCAGGACTTTCATATGAGGAAAGACTGGATAGACTTGGCTTGTACTTGCTAGAATTTAGAAGACTGAGGGGGGATCTTATAGAAACGTATAACATTTTTAAGGGTTTGGATAGGCTAGATGCAGGAAGTTTGTTCCCGATGTTGGGGAGGTCCAGAACAAAGGGTCACAGTCTAAGGATAAGGGGGAATTCCTTTAGGACCGAGATGAGGAAAACATTTTTCACACAGAGAGTGGTGAGTCTCTGGAATTCTCTGCCACAGAAGGTAGTTGAGGCCAGTTCATTGGCTATATTTAAGAGGGAGGTAGATGTGGCGCTTGTGGCTAAAGGGATCAGGGGGTATGGAGAGAAGGCAGGTACAGGATACTGAGCTCACTGACTATATGAAGGGGTAGCTGGGCTCAGCATTGTAACTCAATAAGTACCCGGTGGTAGGATCAGATGAAAAGATCTAATCTGAGACTTGTACACACGTCTCTATATATATTGTTATGTGAAATTGCTCCATTCATTGTTAAGATGTATACTTCAATTTTTCTCTTTTAAGTATAATAGTTGTTTGCTAGTATTATTATTTTTTTTTTTCAGACAGAAAACAAAGAGTAGGTATTAACGGGTCCCTTTCAGAATGGCAGAGGGGTACCGCAAGACGCGGGGTTGGGACCACAACTATTTGTAATATACTGGACAAAGTGGGACCCGTTGGGTCCCAGCATCACACGGGAGGGCTGGTTACCAACGCAATATTCCACCAATTCTAATATTGCTCGCCAGTGGGGGGGGGGGGGGCTATCTGTTGCGCTAGTGTGGCTGTTGCGGGCTGAAGGTATTGGTTTCCAGAGGGCTAATATAGACATTGTGAGCCAAATGGATTCTTGGGCTGGAAGCCAACTGTTACAACGATTTTAAAAGCCAAGCCAAGGTAAACAATTTGGCCGCAGCCACCTGACCACCAAAATCCATTTTGTGAACACAAATCTTTTAAAGAGGCAGGGCAAACAATTGGGCCGCAGCCACCTGACAAACAAAATCCAATTTGTGAACACAAACTTTTAAAAAAAGGCGAGGCAAACAATTGGGCCGCAGGCACCGGATGACCAAAATCCATTTTGTGAACACAAACTCTTAAAAAAAGGAGAGGCAAACAATTGGGCCACAGCCACCCGACAACCAAAATCCATTTTGTGAACACAAACTTAAAAAAAAAAGGTAAACGATTTGGCAGCAGCCACATCAAGGGGACTCACCGTGGAGTAGACGTCCGTTCAGCGTTATTCACTTCCCCTCTCACTTCCGGGACTGGCAGAGACTGAGTGAGGCACGACACTTCCGGGTTTTATAGTCCCTCCCCCCTCCCCCCTGCCGCCAGTGGGGGCAGTAGAGAGAACAGAGAGAATGGGAATTTTTTTTTAAACATTAATATCTCTCTATTTTTTTATCGATGGAAAAAATCCTCTGGTCCAGCAAGGTGGAGGAGGGCTCTGAGCGAAGTGGCCAATGATGATGGCTGTAGGTGGTGGCATTCTCTTGGAAATCGCAGCACAATGGGCCAAAAGCGGTCAAGATCAGGCTTTTAGTAATATAGACATCAATTAATTAGATGAATGGATTAAAAGTAACATTAGCAACTTTGCAGATGACTCAAAGCTGGGTGGCAGTGTGAACTGTGAGGAGGATGCTATGAAAATGCCGGGTGACTTGGACAGATTGGGTGAGTGGACAGATGCACGGCAGATGCAGTTTAATGTGGATAAATGTGAGATTATCCACTTTGGTAACAAAAACAGGAAGGCAAATTACTATCTAAATGGTGTGAAGTTGGGATAAGGGGAAGTATAATGGGATCTGGGGTCCTTGTTCATCAGTCAATGAAAGTAAGCATGCAGTTACAGCAGGCAGTGAAGAAAGCGAATGGCATGTTGACCTTTATAATAAGAGGAGGTGAGTATGGGAGCAAATAAGTCCTCCTGCAGTTGTACTGGGCCCTAGTGAGACCACACCTGGAGTATTGTGTGCAGTATTGGTCACCTAATTTGAGGAAGGACATTCTTGTTATTGGGGAGTGCAGCGTAGGTTTACAAGGTTAATTCCCGGGATGGCGGGACTGTTATATGTTGATAGAATGGAGCAGCTGGGCTTGTATACTCTGGAGTTTAGAAGGATGAGAGGGAATCTTATGAAACATATAAGATTATTAAGGGTTTGGACGCACTGGAGGCAGGAAACATGTTCCCGATGTTGGGGGAGTCCAGAACCAGGGGCCACAGTTTAAGAATAAGGGGTAAGCCATTTAGAACGGAGACGAGGAAACACTTTTTCTCACAGAGAGTTGTGCATCTGTGAAATTCTCTGCCGGTTCTCTGGATATTTTCAAGAGGGAGCTAGATAGGACTCTTAAAGAGAGCGGAGTCTGGGGATATGGGGAGAAGGCAGGAACGGGGTAGTGATTGGGGATGATCAGCCGTGATCACATTGAATGGCGGTGCTGGCTCGAAGGGCCGAATGGCTTACTCCTGCACCTCTTGTCTATTGTCTGTAATTGTGAGTAGGGATAGAGTCTAAGATAGCTATAGGAGTCAGTAGGTTTGTAGTAGATGTCGGTCAATAGTCTGTTTCCTGTGATGGAGATGGTGAGATCTAGAAATGGTGGGGGGATGTCGGAGATGGACCAAGTGAATTTGAGTGCAGGATTGAAATTAGTGCTGAAGTTGATGAAGTCCTGATCTAACTCACCATCAAACTTGTTAAAACCAGTTGAAAGTGAAAAAAGATACAAATGCTGGAAATCTGTATTCAAAACGGGGAATACTGCAAACACCCAGCAGGTCTGGCAGCATGTAACCATATAACAATTACAGTACGGAAACAGGCCCTCTCGGCCCTTCCAGTCCATGCCAACCATTTATTTTCCCCTAGTCCAATCTACCTGCACTCAGACTATACCCCTCCATTCCCTTCCCGTCCATATACCTATCCACTTTACTTTTAAATGTTAAAATCGATTCTGTCTCCACCACTTCTGCTGGAAGCTCATTCCACACAGCCACTAGTAAAGAAGTTCCCCCTCATGTTACCCCTAAACTTCTGTCCCATAATTCTCATGTCATGCCCTCTTGTTTGAATCTTCCCTACCCTCAATGGGAAAAGCTTATCCACGTCAACTCTGTCTATCCCTTTCATCATTTTAAATGCCTCAATCAAGTCCCCCCTTAACCTTCTGCGCTCCAAAGAATAAAGACCTAACTTGTTCAACCTTTCTCTGTAACTTAGTTGCTGGAACCCAGGCAATATTCTAGTAAATCTCCTCTGTACTCTCTCTAATTTGTTGACATATATGGAGTGAGAAACAATTTGTAGTTGATGACATTTCATAAAATAATGATGTTACTTAAATGATGCTGAGTATGATGAGATTTTTCAATTGTCTGTCAGCTCTATTAAATATTTTGGATTGTCTTTGACATTCAATAATCTTCAAAAACTATTCAATGATCAAACCACAAGTAAGATTTTTTTTTAAAAAGTAGAATTAATCTAAAAAAAAAGACAAGAGTCTTCTAAATAAAAACTCAAAACAACTTTAAAATATTTACTTAAAGTCAAATAATCCTAAAAAAAAGTGTAACATAAAACCTACCTAGGAGATGAATCCATTCATAGTTCTCACAACAGGCTTAGGTGGTGTAAGCTTTGTGAATTGATTTACCATGTTAAGTGCAGGAGTATGCCCCATCATAGGCCTCTTACAGAGGTGCACAGGTCAAGAAAGGTGGGTGAAGAATGTCTAGCAGATTTTGGACTTTGGCACATTTCTGTGCTAATTAATACTCAACAATTTATCAAGATGCTTATTCAGGTATCTACTTTAGTTTGCTTTGATGATGGCAGAAAGAGAAACCTATCACATTTTCCAATAAAATGCTTTCATTTTCCTGCCTCTTATTCTTATAACAACATTGAAGGAGACCACTCAACCCTTTGGGTCCATGCCAGGTTCAGAAGGTAACCACATATGTTCCATTGCAAACAGACCAGCTTGACTGTCTCCAATTACATTTTATCTGTTTGCTTTATTGTTACCTTCTCCCAGATAACAATGATCCATTCTACATTTTCCTTGAACTCCATCCTCTTTGTCCCGTTTTCATACCTCACACTTCCTTATCTATGTATCTCCCTCTCCCCTGACTTCAGTCTGAAGAATGGTCTCGACCAAAATAATGGCACCCATTCCTTCTATCCAGAGATGCTGCCTGTTCCGCTGAGTTACTCCAGCATTTTGTGTCTGTCTTCGGTTTAAATCAGCATCTGCTGTTTCTTCTTGCACCTATCATTGCTTATCAGTTTAAACCAGCATCTGCAGTTCCATCCTACACATGCTTATTTCCCTGTATTTCTGCAATTTATTTCTCTTTTCACACTCCCGTCAACTCCTCTTTCATTCTTATTTGTTTTTCCATTAAACTTCTCTGAAGGGTATTTTTACAACAGCAGCAGCTAACTAACCTACAAGACTGCCTTTCGAATATGGGAGGGAACAAAAAAATACCTGAAGGAAATCCAGGGTCACAGAAAAGCATGGAAATGGTGTGCCGACAGCAAACCCCAGGACAGACCTCCCGAGTCCCTGGAGTTGTGAGGCTGCAGCACTAACTGAACTGTAGCGCCCAATGCCCAAATTCAATATAATGTCAAATAGTTTAATGAAAGCTCACTTGTCTAAAACATTGATTCATTTTCTTTGCCCATTGAAAATGCCTGATCCCCAGAGCATTTTCTGTACTTTCTGTATTTATAGCAGGCATCTATATTGTTTGATTTAATTGAGAGAACAGAACCCATTGTCTGTGTGCAAACAATTTGTTTGAAATATGAATGTGAGCAAATCCATTTGACATTTAATCAACTAAAGATAATTTGTAACCACAGGAACAAAATGGGCATAGGGTAGATCTTTATTATCTCTTAATTTGTTTTGTTTTGTTTGTCCTGATTGTCCATTATTCTTTGCTCACATAGAAAATTGTATCATTCCTGACCATGACGTTTTTGGTAAAAATTATTTTTCAAGATCAATCTGCAAAAATTACTTTCGACATCTTTAATTCACTTGAATCCAATGTTACAATATTCCAGTAATTAAGCAGGTATAATAGAGGAAAGACAGAGGCAGTTGTAATGGAAATTCAGCAGAAAAGACCACTGGTGCTGGAACATAATAAACATGTTCACTGTGTACCCCTTTGCTGATGGTGGAATAGAGATTTCAAAAAACAAAAACCAGAAAGTACTGCAAACACACGTTACAAGTACAGAGGGGACAAGTTAATAGTTTGTGTGCAGGCACAAGAGACTACAGATGCTGGAACCCGCTTGAGGAAGTTTACGGAGCAGGCAGCATCCGTGGAGGGAAATGAAGAGTCAATGTTTTGGGTCAAGATCCTTCATCTGGACTGATGACTTTTCCCCAGAAACGTCAATGAACATTTCTCTTCATGCTGCCGCCTGACTTGTTAAGACAATAGAAAATAGATGTAGGAGTAGGCCATTCGGCCCTTCGAGCCTGCACCGCCATGCAATATAATCATGGCTGATCATCCCCAATCAGTTAGGTTTAGAGGAATATGGGTCAAATGCAGGCAGATGGGGCTAGTGTAGAGGGGACACTTTGGAAGGTGTGAGCAACTTGGGCCTATATGACTCTATGACTATGTAAAACAGCTATATAAAAATAGATTATCTATCGCACATCAGTCCAGCCATCAGTGTGGAATTTAGTGAATTCCTCTTCTGTTGTTTTCAATTGTAGGTTTCAAAAATGATAATAAATAGAAGTAATAACCCCAGATTTTACTGCGATATGATTGAAGGTTTCCACTGATAAACACACAGCCCTTTCTGCATTGCTGAGGAAGTGATGAAATTGAATAATGCTGAGAATGGAGTGCCAGATTTTCCCGCATCAATACTCAGCTCTTAAAAACTACATATAATATTGTGTCTGACCTCAATATTTGGAATTTATTATTCTTCAGACTTTATTTATTTTCCAGCAACTCTCATCTTTGTTCACGGTTTCAGAGGGACCTTTCTTCAGGGGCAGCAATAGGAATAGAGCATTCATTTTCTACTATTTTCTACCTTTATAAAAAATGGAAAAAAAATAATATAGAAGCACAATTATTAAGCAAGGATTAACATAAATAATACTGATTATGTATATCTACAAAGAACAAAATTATTTTTATTATGTCAACAATGAACACGTATCTTTTTTTTTAAATTATGTAATTGCTTCTAACTAATAAAAAAAACTTAACAAAAAGGAATAGAGCATTCAGTTGAATGTTGAATGCCCTGCATCCTAATCTCATCTACATACAGGAGGATACTACACTGCTCCTAGCATTTACAGAGTTTTGGATAGGGACATGGATATGCCTAGAGTTGGGCTTGACATCATGTTCAGCACAGACATTATGGGCCGAAAGGCCTGTAACTGTGCAGTACTGTTCTACTGTTCACCTCACATCCTGCAAGCCATGAGGTGGATTGGAAGTTATCTACAAGACAAATGGGAAGCTGTTCAACTTATGTCACTTTCACTCCAGTACATTTCACACGTATATGTACATATTCAAAGGCTGATCTTCAAGTCATTGCTATGTCATTCATTGAAGCATATGAGGAGATGGGCCATACACTCCATATCTTTAAAGCAAATGTTATCCGCTTTGCTGATTTGTGGTGATGCCTGAACCGTAACCACTCAAAATGGAAAAGTAACATTCACAATTCCTTTCAGTAACTTGAATCCATTTGCCTGCTGCATCAGGGATCTTGTCCAACCTGCTGCAGATTCTGCAGGACGGACATTGGCTTCTTGAGCTGCCTGCAAACCTCCAGCAGTAGAATGGAAACAGGTTTTCCTCAATCATGAAATTTTTGGAAGTGCTAGGGAGGAACCACAGATGCTGGTTTAAACTGAAGGCAGACACGTAAATCTGGAGTCACTCTTTGGGTCAGGCAGCATCTCTGGAGAAAAGGAATAGGCAGTGTTTCAGGTTGAGACCCTTCTTCAGACTGCTTCAGATACTTATGAATGATGGCTATTATGGCTGGGAATATATGTAGAAAAATACTGATCAACTGTAAAAAAATTCTCCCAGTGCATAAAGTATCAATAGTTCTGAGAGAAATGCCCAAAGCTGGTAATTCTCTGAGTAGTAGATTGGTCTTGCAGTAAAGTAAAATGTTGGACAGTGGATAAATACTGTATATTATATATGAACGCTTAGAATATCAAAGTTTTATATCAACAATGTTTTTGGACTTCCAGCAGCTGCAATTTTCTTTTGTATTATCTTCTTCATATTCATTTTTTAAGCAGAATGAAGAAGGTTATAAAGTCTGATTAATTAATCTTTTGCTGCATAGCTCACGAGGAGTAAGTCACGGGAGACACAGTGAGGTGAGCAATGAGAGGGAGAATCAGCTAATTCAATCAGGATGTACAGATGTACCTGTATCAGATTGTACAATGATTTCCTTAATTGCCTCTGAGTCTGCACTATCATTAGATCATTAATACAAAAGTTGGCTATAATATGGAATTAAATGTGGAATAAATGGTAATGTAGGGGGGATTTATGTAGTTTTATGTCTTAATACAAGAGTGCTGTATTCAGGTTTGTATTAACTGGTCCCTTTCAGAATGGCAGGCAGTGACTAGTGGGGTACCGCAAGGCTCGGTGCGGGGACTGCAGCTATTTACAATATACATTAATGGTTTAGATGAACGGATTAAAAGTTACATTAGCAAATTGGCAGATGACACAAAGCTGGGTGACAGTGTGAACTGCGAGGAGGATGCTATGCAGGGTGACTTGGGCTGGTTGGGTGAGTGGACAGATGCATGACAGATGCAGTTCAATGTGGATAAATGTGAGGTTACCCCAAACTGGGGTACCCCAGTGGCAAAATCTGGAAGGCAGATTATTATCTGAATGGTGTCAAGTTGGGAAAAGGGGAAGTACAATGAGATCTGGGGTTCCTTGTTCATCTGTCACTGAAAGTAAGCATGCAGGTACAGCAGGCAGTGAAGAAAGCTAATGGCCTGTTGGTCTTCATAACAAGAGGAGTTGAGTATAGGACAAAGAGGTCCTTCTGCACTTGAACTGGGCCCTAGTGAGACTACGCCTGGAGTATTGTGTGCAGTTTTGGTCTCCAAATTTGAGGAAGGACATTCTTGTTATTGGGGGAGTGTAGTGTAGGTTCACAAGGTTAATTCCTGGGATGGCAGGACTGTCATATGTTGATAGAATGGAGCGGCTGGGCTTGTATACTCTGGAATTTAGAAGGTTGAGAGGAGATCTTATTGAAACATATAAGATTATTAAGGGATTGGACACACTAGAGGCAGGAAACATGTTCCCGATTTTGGGGGAGTCCAGAACCAGGGGCCACAGTTTAAGAATAAGAGGTAAGCCATTTAGAACGGAGATGAGGAAACACTTTTTCACCCAGAGAGTTGTGAATCTGTGGAATTCTCTGCCTCAGAAGGCAGTGGAGGCCAATTCTATGGATGCTTTCAAGAGAGAGTTAGATAGAGCTCTTAGGGGATATGGTGAGAAGGCAGGAATGGGGTACTGATTGTGGATGATTAGCCATGATCACAGTGAATGGCGGTGCTGGCTCAAAGGGCCGAATGGCCTACTCCTGCACTATTGTCTATTGTCTATTGGTTGATGGAAGAATTATCCAATTACCTAGACTTAAAAACATTTAGAGGCATTGGAAGGTCTTTTTGCACAATTATTATATCTTTATTGTGTGAATATATATATATATATCAAGATTCAAGATTGTTTTATTGTCATATGTCCCAGATAGAACAATGAAATTCTTACTTGCAGCAGCACAACAGAATATGTAACTATAGCACACTGTAAACAATATAATAAATGAGGGAGAAAAGGGTCAAGTTCAGTGTGTGCAGATATACACACACTCACAAATACACATTATATAGATCACACACGCACACATACATACGCACAAAACAAAACAATAACAGTCCAATAATAATAACAATTGCCTATGTAGTTCAGAGCTTATTTGAGGTTGTAGTGTTTAATAGCTGAATGCCTATTGGGAAGAAGCTTTTCATGAACCTGGGCGTTACAGTTCTCAGCTTCTTCCCGATGGCAGGGGTGAAATGCGTGTGTGACCAGAGTGATGTGGGTCTCTGATAATGCTGGCTGCCTTTTTCAGGCAGAGACTGGTAAATCCCTTAGATGGTTGGGAGGTCAGAGCCGGTGATGGGCCTTTTGCAGTCTTCGTCACTCCTGGGCATTCAAGTTGCCGAACCAGGCCGTGATGCAACCAGTCAATATGCTCTCTACTGTTTACCTGCAGAATGTCAAGAGAATCCTCTCTGACATATCAAGTCTCCGTAATCTTCTCAGGAAGGAGAGGTGTTGATGTGTTTCCATTATAATTGCATCAGTGTGCTGTATCCAGGAAAGTCCTTCTGAAACTACTTGCCCCGCACATCTCCTTTAAACTTTCCCTCTCAGACCTTATAGTTATGCCCTCGAGTAATTGACACTGAAAACTTGAGTATTTGATACTTGCACTCTGAGAATAACATTGTTACTAGATGCAGCTTTCTAATTCATATTTCTCTCTGAATTATTTATTTTACAATCCTTCACTAATTTGTTGAGGTTTAGCCCATTTGGTTGCCTTTCCACTTAGGTTCAAATGCCATGCTTCCCTTATTGCACCATTAGTAACTCATAATTTTACTAACTTACTGGGTAAATATATTTTGAACTAAGTGGTGTTCAGCCATGTCTAACAAACAGCAGATACAACTATAGCAAAATCGAGCACAATCATAATCATAAGAATCATAATCATATTAGTACTTTATTAGCCACGTATGTTATGCAACATATGAAGAATTTGATTTGCCATACAGTCATACCAATAAAGAGCACAAAGACACCCAAATACATTTTTAACATGAACATCCACCACAGCGACTCCCCCACATTCCTCACTGTGATGGAAGGCCAAAAAATGTTCAATCTTGTTCCCTACTTTGTTCTCCCGTGGTCGGGGCACTCGGACAAGCCGGCGGTCGAGCCCTCCGCATCAGGGCGATCAAGCAGGATGTCTACATGTTATGATCACACTTGTTAATGTCTTGATCATCATAATAACAATAATGTGATGATTATTTGCGTTGATTGATACCTTCCTGTAACAATTACCTTTTATTTATCTCAGAAGTCTGAATTAGGTTAAACTATAATAGTTTATTATACACCTTGGTGTCAATTGTATTTATTGAGATGTTATTTCATTTTAAACATGTATAACCTTTGTGTCTAATCTTTTTGACATTAGCCTCAGTGATTAATGAGTTGCGGGGATTAGATAGTAGAACAAGATGAAGTTGAATGCCTGAGGTTATACCGAGGTACATCAATCATTTGTCAATGCACACCATCAAAAATCGTTACTGCCAATATATAATGCCTCAGAGTCTCCGGTTAAATTTATGAAGAAATACATTTTCTGACGTAGTGTGATTATCTAATCTATTAACGCAATGTAATCAAGCAAGGTTGCTGGTGAAGTCAATCATAAATTGAAATAATCATACGTCATTATTTTTAGGTTGGTCACGGTACTACATTTTATTTTATTAATCGAGGAAACCTCATTCTGGTTCAAGATGCTAAATGTTCACTTTGTTTAAATCTTAGTTATTCCCCGAGAAATGAGGTTTGCCCTGGGGCTCAATGAAGGAGATCTGAAAGGCAGAGCTGGGTAAAATAAATGACTAATATTATTTCATTGAGTTCAATATAGGCTTTGATTTGAATTAAAATAAAATACAAGATGTGTTATAGACACTCTATTCCTTGTTAGTATCCAGTCAAGGAATTCTTGGATTAAAGCACAGACATTAGACTCTTTACTCTACATGAATGTCAATTAGAAATAATCTATGCCAATAAGACTATGGTGCATACCAACATGTGGATTGCAGGATTCGATATAATCCATGTCTATACTTCTTTAAAAATGGGTTAAAAATTTACATTCAAAATGTATTACATTTTCCAACAGTTCAACTGAAACATATTCTGTTTTATACATTGGATGACAATGATAATATGGAGGGATGCCATGTGAAGCAGAGCAAAGTTCACATTTTGCAGTTAGGCCTTGAGCTGAAAATTGGGAGTTAAGATTCTTCTTTCTCTCATCTTAAATGTATGGCTTCTAGTTCTTGATTTACTAACAATGGGGGAAAGGGTTACAGTATATTAAAATAGACATTCACCCTATCTCTGCCCCTCATGATTTTATACACCTCTGTAATGTTATCAATATAATAAAATACATTTAAAGGTTCATAAGTTCATAAGTGATAGGAGCAGAATTAGGCAATCTGGCCCAACAAGCCTACACAATTCAATCATAACTGATCTATCTTTCCCTATTAACCCCATTATCCTGCCTTCTCCCCATAACCCCTGACACGCGTACCAATCAAAACTCTACCTTTGCCTTAAAAATATACTTTGACTTGGCCTCCACAGCCTTCTGCGGAAATGAATTCCACAGATTCACCACCATTTAACTAAAGAAATTCCTCCTCATCTCCTCCCTAAAGGAATAACCTTTTATTCTGATGCTATGGCCTCTGGTCCTAGACTCTCCCACTATTGAAACATCCTCTCCTCATCCTCTATCCAGCTAGTAGAAGAAAGAAATTTGCTCGCACATTTTTGTGCATTACATAAGTTAATTTGATCGATAACCAAACTTTAAAACCCAATCAAGTCTGAGGTACATGCAAACTGCATGCTTCAGTAAATTCTACCTGCCCTCCTTGAGTGTATGATGTGTACATACACATGGGTCACTGAACTTTCACACTGATAACATATGATGAGCATTTGTCGGCACTGGGCCTATATTCGCTGGAGTTGAGAAGAATGAGGGGAGACCTCAATGAAACATACAGACTAGTGAAAGGCTTGGATAGAATCCATGTTTCCATGAGTGGGGGAGTCTAGGACTAGAGGCCATAGAATCAGAATTAAAGAACGTTCTTTTAGGAAGGAGATGAGGAGGAATTTCTTTAGTCAGAGTGTGGTGAATCTATGGAATTATTTGCCACAGCAGGCTGTGGAGGCAAAATCAATGGATATATTTAAGGCAGAGATAGATAGATTCGTGATTAGTACTGATGTTAAAGGTTAAGACAAGAGAATGGTGTTAGGAGGGAGAGATAGATCAGCCATGGCTGAGTAGACTTGATAGGCCAAATGACTTAATTCTATAATTTATGATCTTGTGATTTCAAGTAACACGCAGAACATGTTTGAACACTATGTACAATTTTCTTTTACAGTATACACCAGTGGCACATGCACACCACTGGTCATGATAAATGGGCTGGATTCCGATGTAGAGGTGAGGTTGATTCAGCAATATTTAAAGATAAACATTGCTTGTCCCGTTCCCATGAACAGGTACTCCTTTAAGCATGGCGTTACAAATTCATTTGTATAATCAAACCTCACCTCGCCTCATCTTACATTGTCCTTTAGGCTGTCCTCAGATTTAAAAATTTGCCAGGGCAAATCTATTTGTTTTGTGTTTAAGGAAAGAATCACCACTTAATTAGACTCTTGGGAGAATCAGTGCTGCATTCCCTGGAAACAATCTGTTTAACATCACATGCAGTGTAAATGCAATGTATTGGGAAATTTTATAAAGAAAGTCAAATAATCCCTTGGGATTCCTGAGCATTCAAAAAAATAATCTACAAAACACCAATCCTCACTTTACAACGTTTAAAATGTAGAGTGAATGGTTATATATGAATAAGATTATATGCACAATGCTTACTCAGGAGCACAATTCAACTTGCTAGTGCGAGCAGCAGTTGTTAAAATCTAGTCTGTGCTCTCAGCTGGATTTAAAGGGTCCCATGGCACTCATTTACAAAAAGAGCATGAAACATCGCTTCAGTATTCTAATCAATAGGTATCCCTCAAATACACTAACATAAAAGTTACACATAAAACACTGGAGTAACTCAGTGGGTCAGGCAGGAATAGGTGTCGTTTCCGGTCAAGACCCTTCTTCAGTCTGAAGAACGGTTCCAACCCTAAACATCACATAGTCCTTTTCTCCAGAGACGCTACCTGACCCGCTAAGCTTCTCCATTATTTTGTGTCTATCTTCAGTGTGAACCAGCATCTGCAGTTCCTTCCTACACTATCAGAGATTGTGCTGGTATTGTACAGTTTGGATGCGCTTGCTGTACGAAACTAATACCTACTCTTCCATAGTCACTCCAGTTCAAAGGAGTATTATTTGTTATAAAATCTTTTAGGATATTACGGTCATGAAACATGCGTTTAAATATAACCTACCCTTTTAATTTATCTAACCATATTAATTAAGTGAAGTACTGGTATTTGCACAATAAATGAGGAAAGACCTGAAATATGTTTTCTCTCTCACCACAGATTTACTAGAACTATTTTCACTATTGATACCCAGTATATACCATCATCCCATTGTCTTGAAGATATTAAAATATGCATAACAAACCTGCTTCAAATATTCTTTCTTCCCCACAGCCATCGGGCTATTAAACTTGGCTCGGACAAAAATCTGAACATTAATACCCCTCTATCTGTTATTTGCACTTTATCAATTTATTCATTCATGTATGTATTTACATATATAATGGTATATGGACACACTTATCTGTTCTGTAGTCAATGCCTACTATGTTCTGTTGTGCTAAGCAAAGAAAGAATTTCATTGTCCCGTCAGGGACACATGACAATAAACTCTTTTGACTTTTGACTTTGACTTTCTATTGGCAGCCACCAAGATCCACATAATGAATTGTTGGCTTATTTATGTAACCAACAGTATGATTTGGGTTCACTACAATTGGGGGATTTTAGTCATCCCACATACAGGTAAAAAATATGATCAGATCAGACATGTTCACTGCCCTGACTCTCAGTCTGAAGAAGGGTCTTGACCCAAAACGGCACCTATTGCTTTTCTCCAGAGACGCTGTCTGACTCACTGAGACTCCAGCTTTTTGTGTCTATCTTCTGTTTAAACCAGCATCTGCAGTTCCTTCCTACACATGTTAATTCCTTGTTTGTTTGCTGAATAAGGAGGTCATGGTCAACAATTTTTGTGTTAAGAAGAAGAATCTACAATAAACAATTTTGCAAAGTTCATATATATAATATTCATCGTGCAGTTGACACAGTTAGCAAAGTGACTTTTGGCCATGCCATAGTCTACCTCTACCCGACTGAAACCGTGTCAAGCTTGGGTTTGTGCTGCATCAAACAACTTTGTCTCTTCGCTGTCAGCTTTGGCAACTCACAGAGATATCGCAAAAGAATGTTCACGTTAAATCTTGAACCATTAAAAAGTGCTGTGTGCACTCCACACTGAAGGAAGAAGTACACAGTTTCTGAGCTTTTCATTGTTGGCAATTACATTCTCAAAGCGCATGCACTGGCAGAGTTCCAATTAACCAATGATAAATTTGGCACCAGCTCAATCAGTTAAACAAGTTGAAGGTTATAAAGCAATCAATCTCATCCAAGTCACATGTCACTCAGAGCTGCCATCAACCCCACACCTGAACCTGCTGAAACATTTTAGTGTCTGTGCAATTCCATCATCATGGATGACATGATTAACCGTGACATTAATGGACACATCAAACAACTGAATGCATCCTTGGGGCATTTTAACAAGTGAATGTTAGACCAGCAAGGCATAAAATGGAGTGCAGTTTTAAACTACATCAAGCAGAAATCTTGCTAAATGTATTTTAAACTTTTTTTACTCTGGTTGTGATGGCAGGTCACGAACCTGACACATCAACTATATTCCTCTTCCCACAGACGCTATCCAATCTTCGGAATATCTCCAACATCTCCATCCATTATTTATCATGTGGCTGAAAATCTTTAATCTGTTACCAGGAAATATGCTAAAAAGAATGAGCTGACCAGTTCCATCTGCTGTTTTGGACATCAAATGGTGAGAGAAAATACTGAAACGAGAACAGGGACAAATGCTGCAAATATTAATGGATGGTGGTAAAAGCACAGCTGCATTCATCAAATGATTTGCCACACACAGCTGTGGAGGCCAAGTCTTTCGGTATTTTGAAAGCAGAGTTTGACAGGTATTTGATTATTAAGGATATCAAACATGACGAGAAGAAGGCAGGAGAATGGTATTGAGAGGGAGAGATAGATCAGCCAAGACTGAATGGAGGGGTAGCTTTGATGGGCCGACTTGCCTAATTCTCCTCCTATGGCTTATGAACCTATACTGTGAAAATCAATAAAAATCAGCTGCTGTAACTCGGTGAGTTTGTGCGTGGGAACATTACTGTAGAGACCAATACAAGTTTAGTTTAGTTTACTTTAGTTTAAACATACAGTATGGAAACAGGCCCTTCGGCCCACCAAGTCCATGCCGACCAGCAATAACCCAATACACTAGCACTATCTGACACACAAGGGACAATTTACAATTCTAAAACCCCTGTCTCACGGTGCGAGTTGGCTCACGAGTGACCCCGAGTTTTCACTCGTGGTGATCACTTACAGCCAACGTAGCGGGAACGTCGGAACTCGCGCGATCAACTTGTACACTCGTGGCGCTAACGGCAGGTACCTGTGAAACTTGTGAACTCGTGAAAAAAGTCAAACATGTTTGACTTTTTCCACGAGTCAAATTTCGTGGTCAAGTTTAAAATTGAAACATTTAAACTCAGAGTTATATCGTAGTGGCCCGTGCGTTAAGTTTAGTGATTCGTGCGTCTACCGTGGGAACTCTTTAATAGACACAAAATGCTGGAGTAACTCAGCGGACCAGGCAGCATCTCTGGAGAGAAGGAATGGAGTCGAGACCCTTCTTCAGACTTACCCAAAACGCCACCCATTCCTTCTCTCCAGAGATGCGGCCTGTCCGGCCGAGTTACTCCAGCATTTTGTGTCTATCTATACTTTAGTTTCGGATATGATCAAGTGTAAGAAACGCAAACCAGACTACCTTCACATCAGAGAATCCTAATGTTCCTAATTTGGCCGAGGCACTTCACTGTCCGTGCGTAGGAAGGAGCTGCAGATGCTGGTTTACACCGACGATAGACTCAAACTTGCTGGAGTAACTCACAGGCATCGCCTCTGGAGAGAAGGAATGGGTGATATTTCGGGTCGGTACCCTTCTTCAGACTCCCCGCTCATTCTTCCCTCGTCGATGTGAACTTGTGGGGGTGCGAGGAATCGGGCGTCGCTGGGTAAGGGGAAGAGAGCTTTTACTGCTGAATTATGCGCAACAGAAACATGAAGTGGGGGTAAGGTCCGTTTAAACTATCTTGTCGTCATCCCCCGCCCCCAATGTTGGGAGAGAGAGGGGAGAGAGTTGTGCAAACAAACCACGGGAGACTGCATCTTTGGAAGGAAATCATAAAATGTATAGGGATGTTTCGGGCCGGGACCCTAAAGGTTGACTACCCGTTTCGCAGATGCCGTTCCTAGCCCCCCTCTCACTCCTCCCCACCCATAGTCTTTGCCTTCTCCCAATTCCACCATCCCTCATCCCCCCCCCCCCCCAAACCTGTCCTCGCCTGAACTGCTGAAGATAGCCGAGTGCTTTAAATGCCAATCCCGGACTGCAGCAACAACACACGCCCTGAGCGGGAGAGGAACTTGGTAATTCAAGAGCAAACGGGAGGGGAACTTGGTAACTCTGGAGACGAACTCGGAACATCGCAGAAAGTACAAGTAAACGGCAAACTTACCATACCCGTGGGAACTCGCCTCAAACACTTGAACACCAACTTGGAATATCGTACACAGCCACGAGTCTGTCACTCTGGGTCACTCGTGGGTCAACTCGCACCGTGAGACAGGGCCTTAACTGAAGTCAATTAACCTGCAAACCTGTACGTCTTTCGAATGAGGAAGGAAACCGGAGCATTTGAAGAAAACCCATGCACTCACAGGAAAAATTGGCAAACTCCGTACAGACACCACCTGTAGTCAGGATTGAACCTGGGTCTCTGGCGCTGTAAGGTAGCAACTCTACCGCTGCGTCACTGTGTGCACAAATGGTTCAAGGAGAAGCTCCAGTATGTTATGATCTCCCTGGCTCCACTCTGGAGGGCTGGAATCCTTCTGCCATGTGCACATTTGCAAAAGTGTTGGCACATTTCAAAAACCAGAGTTAAGCTGCTGTGTAGCAGGGAAAATAATGTATTATCTCTTATTCAAACCCTCCCTCCCTCCCTTCAAGCTGCAACAGTTCAAAATGAACATTACCATCTGCTGAGTGGGTGTGGTGAGTATGTTTCCACTAGTGGGAGAGTCTAGGACCAGAGGTGATAGTATCAGTATTAAAGAACGTTCCTTTAGGAAGAACATGAGAAGACATTTGTTCATTCATAGGGTGGTGAATCAGTGGAATTCATTGCCACACGCAGTTGTGGAGGCCAAGTCAATGGATATTTTTTAAGGCGGGGATAGATAGATTTTTGATCAGTATGAGTGTCAGAAGTTACGGGGAGAAGGCAGAAGATTGGGGTTCGGAGGAAGAGATAGATCAGTCATGATTCTATGGCAGAGTAGACTTGATGGGCTGAATGGCCTAATTCTGATCCTATCACATGACGTTAGAAAGCATGTTTCTTCATTTGCATAATAAGGTATTGTCGTCCAATTTATTTTGAAATATAATTTGCAGAATGGCTTTAAGAAAGGAGGATTAAAAACCAACGCATCTACAGTAGAAACTTTAGGATCATCCTAAATATAGAAATACTATCATCCGATAGAATTAGAAGGGATTGGGAACAAGAACTATCCATAAAAATCTCGAAAGAGAGTTGGGATAGACACTTGCTATATGTGCATAAATGCTCGATTAATGTAAGACATATTTTAATCCAATTCAAAATCCTACACAGATTATATTATTTGAAAATGAAACTAAGTAAAATCTTTCCAAATGTTTCCCCCACTTGTGATAAATGTTTATCTCAAGATGCAACTATAGCACATTCCTTTGTTCTTTGCATAAAAATCCAAAAATTCTGGAATGAAATCTTTGACATTATTTAAAATAAAATTGAAACCTAACGCAGAATTGATTATTTTTGGAACAATGGAAGTCGGATTTGAGCTGACTTCGTTCCAAAAGCGTTTCTTTAATTATGGCTTAATAACGGCAAAAAAACTCATACTTAAATTCTGGAAAAATGCTCCCACACCAACGGTAAAAATGTGGATTTCAAATATGTCCAAAATGTTACACCTTGAGGACATGAGATTCGTCCTAGCAGGCAAATCAGACCAATTCTTAAAGAATTGCCTTCTCCATTTATCAACTTATTACAACCACAGGGTGCAACATAACTTTGTACATAAACTATTTCAGGACCTGGTGAGGGGTGTGTAAAGATATGAAGTAGGTACATCCCTTTTATCTTATCTTATTTTCATATATTTTCTTTTTTTTTAATAAATTATTTTATTCTTCCTCGCGTTCTACGTCTCTACGGGCTCTTTCTTTTCACTTTATCACGTATTCAATATCTTATCTAACTTTTTCTATTTCTCTTTTTCTTCCTTCTGTTACTTTTCTATTATTAAAGTTTAAAAAAAGAAGTGGTACATGAAATGTATTATGTTATTTTTGGTTTATACTACTGTCCTGTACATTACTTCCAATAAAAAGAAATATAAAAAAAAACAAAAAAACTTTAGGATCACTCTCAGTGCCACGTGCAATTTTAGTTTTAAAATAATGGTCAGCTATAAAGTTGTTGCAAGAAGAAGGGTGTCATATACTTGAGCTATTGGGATCAGTTCTGGGGAATGTAGTACCTGTATTGATCAAGCAGAATGCACTACGATATTAGGACCAGGACACTAAAAATAAACAATATTGTAAAATCAGGCATCATCTGCAGAAAGATAAATAGTGTTAATCTTTCATGTCAAAGATTTTCAATTGTCAGGGCATTTTTGTCCTAAAACCAATTTTGTGTAATCTATTACAAGTTCATCAATTAAAAGTGAAGAACTATATTTCGTTTAAAGAGAACAAATCAACACCGGTCATTTATGACCTGTACCAGTCCATTCTTTATTGATTTAAAGCTCACAGAAAACTGCAAAGACAATCCATTTATGCTAATTTCTCAGAGTTCCTGCATTTCAGACCTAATAATGGTACTTATTAGCATTATTTTGTCTAATTATTCAATCCAACCCAGATCTTCCAAAATAATTGCATTGATTGGCATTTCACAATTCCACGAAATCTTAAACATTCTGATGGCAGTTCAGGAACTAAAAGGGGAAGAGAAACAAGTCTCGTTATGCTTCGTAGAATGAAAAATGGGCCCAGAAATTGATAGAGTAATCCAGCCTTTTCTTATAATGGGGAGTTTCCTTCTAAAGATGTTAATTAGTTCATTGTTTTATTTACAAAATTATTAATTATGCACATGCTTAAAAAAGAATCAGGATTATTTTACATGGTGGAAAAACATCACTTTCAAGATAGTGCCCATGGATTCTCTGCCTAATACAACAGATGAATTTTTCCATTTAGCTCTATTGATTTGTTTGCTGGTAATATTTTAAGGAAACAGTACTGCTTTAAAAGGTCAATTTCCTTTGAATATCATAATACTATTATTTATAATTTATAGGATTGCTTTTACCCTGTAAGATTTTTCCAATCAATATATAACCTTTATAACTGAAAATATATTTTGATTTTATTTTCAGATGTATGCCTCAAATACACTGTAATGTACAACCTGATTACGTTGAAAAGCAAAATAAATAAATAAAAAACAGCATAGCATTTCAGTGTAGAGGATGGTACTTCAAATGCTATGTGGTAGCATTTATTTAGAAAATTGAATAAATTAATTATGTAACGAGTAACTATGGTTTTAAGTGAGGTCATTACTTTGGATGTTTTTTTTTACAGTCATTCATTTTAAGTCTTCTTCTTTTCCTTAAGCAGCCCTTTGATATCAAAGATGACATCTCTGGTTCTCTGGGTTCTAAGGTGGCAGATGAGGCAATTGTGAGAATTGCAACTTCTTCCACAGCAAGTACTAAATGAAGTGGGCAGATAGATAGTCCAATCCTTCTACCATTTATGCAAAGTCTCTGTGTGCTCCTAATGTTTAGACTTGAGGTTCTTTAAACAATCCTTTATACAGATATTCCAAAGTAAGTATATTCCCCACATTCAGTGGTCATGAAAACATGGATTCCTAGAAATCAGTGGAGATGTCGCATTTTTAAGCAAGTTGTGAGCATATCTTTGAAATTACTTTTCTGTCAACCTTATAATCTCTTCCCATGGCAGATGTCAATTTGTGGGCATGACATCAGACATAGATACCAAAATATCTTATTGAGAGCAAGACTTATCCCAGAGGCTTAAAACATAATTTTACTGGCATGTTATTCATGGTCTAAGGGAGGGCCTGAATTATTGGATTTCCATCTATGATTGATTAGCAGGACTGGATGTTCCAATCCCTAAGACTTTTTCACTACAATAGATAATCTTGGGTATGACCACTAGGTAAATTTGCTAACAATCAGACACACCAATGAACTGTTAAGGGCCTGTCCCACCAGCATGCAACTCTGTGCGATGAGCGCGATCTAACGTGGTCGCTTGAGCCGTCCGGCGTCGCGGGGCCGGTCCCACTTCGATCGCCGGAGCCATGCGGAATTGTGCGGAGTTCGTCCCGACATCGCGCGGGGCTCCGAAAAACTGACTATGTTCAAAGATTCCGCACGGAAACGGCTTGTCGGCTCACAGTCGCCTCGACGCATTACACACCGCCTCGACGTCGTGCCTCCGTGACCCTCTCTGTGTGTGGCTCCGTGACCCTCTCTGTGTGTGGCTCCGTGGCACTCTCTGTATGTGCCTCTCTGTCCTGGGGAACTTACCTTTAGACTTCGCCCCAAGTTTGAATCACTTTGCGCCACGTTGCGCCACTCACCCGACCTCCGCGCAGCCCTCGCTGCCGGTTTGGTCGCACTTGCCGCATGCAGGCGCATGCTGGTGGGAACGGCCCTGTACAGGGGATCACCTGACCTCCGCGCGGCCCCCGCTTCTAGTTTGATCGCGTTCATCGCATGGAGTTGGATACTGGTAGGACAGGCCCTTTAACCTCCCTGATCTCCACATCTCAATGTTTTGTGCGGGCTCACTGCTATTCCAGTAGCATTGGGTTTAATAAATATCGGTAGCTCCAAGAATTCCTTTGAATATAGATAATTACAAGAGATTGTCAGCACCTGAACTATTAGTTTATTATGGTTGTGTGTGCTAAGATATAGTAAAAATGTTTATTTGTGTGCTATCCATTCAAAGCTTACTATAATTTAGTACAATCAAGTCATACGCAACACAACTGATAAAGGAGAAAAATACTAGAGCGCTGAATATAGTGGTATTGCATTGCCATGATACAACTACAGAGAAAGTGCGGATTTTAAGAATGCCAGGGTGGAAATGAGGTGAGTTGGAAGATCAGGATCACATCCTTAGTTTATGAGACATGCATATGGCTATGCCCTCTAGTGTTTGACATTTCTACTCTGGGAAAAAGTTTTTGATTGTCTATTCTCTCTATGCCTCTCATAATTCATATACTTTCATCATGTCTCCCCCCAACCTCTGAAATTCCAGAGAGAAATTCCAAGTCTATTCTACCTCTTCCTGTAGCTGAAACCCTCTAATCCAAGCAGCATTCTGTTAGTCTCTTATGCACTATCTCCAAACCTTCCACATCTATCCTGTAATGGGGCAACCAGAACTGTATGCTATATTCCAAACACAGCCTAACCAATGCCCTATAGAACTGCATCATGACTTCCTGACATACTCAATGAAGCCAAGCATACAGCTTGTGTACAGTTTTGGTCTCCAAATCTGAGGAATGACATTCTTGCCATAGAGGGGGTACAGAGAAGGTTCACCAGACTGATTCCTGGCATGTCAGGACTTTCATATGAGGAAAGACTGGATAGACTCGGCTTGTACTCGCTAGAATTTAGAAGACTGAGAGGGGATCTTATAGAAACTTACAAAATTCTTAAGGGGTTGGACAGGCTAGATGCAGGAAGATTGTTCCCGATGGTCCAGAACAAAAGGTCACAGTCTAAGGATAAGGGGGAATTCCTTTAGGACCGAGATGAGGAAAACATTTTTCACACAGAGAGTGGTGAGTCTCTGGAATTCTCTGCCACAGAAGGTAGTTGAGGCCAGTTCATTGGCTATATCTAAGAGGGAGTTAGATGTGGCCCTTGCGGCTAAAGGGATCAGGGGGTATGGAGAGAAGGCAGGTACAGGATACTGAGTTGGATGATCAGCCATGATCATATTGAATGGCGGTGCAGGCATGAAGGGCCGAATGGCCTACTCCAGCACCTATTTTCTATGTTTCTATACCATACACCTTCTTTCCCACCCTATCTATTTATGCTGCCACCTTTAGTGAGCTATGAACGTGGACTCCAAGATCCCTCTGTACATCAATGTTGTTAGAGTCTTGCCATTAACTGTTTACTCCTTCCTTATATTCAACCTCCCAAAGTGCAACACCTCATACTTTCATGGGTTAAACTCCATCTACCATGCGTCCACCCATTTCTGCAGCTGATCTATATCTTACTGGATCTTCTGTCAGCCTTCCTCATTGTCTGCAACTCCAATGTTGGTGCCATTAACAAACTTCCAGGGGGCTGTATATTGAAACTAAACTATACTCTAAACATAGATATGTTATGAGAGGCGCCGTAGATCAGGGACTGCGTGGGCAACCTTTGGTAGGTCAGTCTGCAATAACCAAAATCCATTATAAAGAGGTCCATTAAAACAAAAGTTTACTGTGGGGCTATACTTAACAGAAACACTTTTTTTAATCATAACCTGTGAAGCGTTTGCTGGCCTCCTAGTTTAATAATTCCTTTTTAATTTTTAAAAAATAAATAAATAAGATAAATTAATAATAAATTGATGCCACGTTGGTCACAGTTATCCATCTGAGTGTTTCCTAACATCTTCCTCACATATGTACCTGCCAGATAGCGCACACACATACACACACCACACACACACACGCTCCAATGATTTCCCGTAATCACCCGAGCACCAAGAAAACACAATTCATCACATTGTGCTATGCAAGACCTCCGCACTGTATATAACACTTTCATGAATGGTACCCTTCACTGTACAATATTGTTGACTTGAGACTGATGATCTATAATTCCTTATGAATGGCATCCTGTCTAAACAACTGTTCAACTCTGCAAATGTAAACATCAGTCGAACTATGAACGTCTTGGTCCACTGCTCAACGTCGTTTGTGGCTAGTCAGCCATGTGGAACCAGCACAATGCACAAAACAATGCACTGATCAGACTGTCAATCAATCTGTAGGGAGATGTATTGAAGGATAACATGTCAAGCCAGTGAACTCCACAACCCTCCAACAATGTGAAATTCCTCACAAGAGTCTAACTGAGATTAGCATTAAACCATTAAACATTGGAATGGAATACTCTATGGAATAATTTATTGTCAGATGTGACAAGGCACAGTGAAATTATTTGAATGCATACCCAAGGTAAACGAATAGCGATCACGTACAGTGATGACAAAGTTACAAAGTACGCCGGCTCCTCCCCCCCCCCCCCGCACCTCCACCCCACAGCTGTTCCCCCTCGCTGGGTCCTCCATTCTCCATTGTGCTCCCTCCCTCCTTCCCCATTGTCCATCATGCCCCGCTCCTTACCCCCCACCTCCCCCCCCGCCCACCCTCCCCCCGTTGACCGTCAGGAAGGCAGGGGATCACAACTGACAAGGTTTTGGCAGTATAATTAATAGCAATATAATGCAAAACTACCGCCACACAGACTTGGTTAAAATCAGTCCTTAGAATTTCTGAAGCAAGATGAAGAAAAGATTATTAAGTGATTATGAAACTTAAATAATTGAAATTGGATTAAGGGATTTTGTTTATTGCAGTTAATTTTATTTATTTCAAAAATGTTTACTTGTCATATGCACCAGATATGAACTGAAACAATGAACACCCTACTTGCTGCAGATCTACAGGCACATTTGACCAACAGCAGCAACAAATAAATATAAAATAAATTGTCAGTTATTCTAAGGGAACCAGATCATGATGGAGCAAAAACTAAAGTGCGTTGAGTAACCATTGTAGTGCAAACTTAGTAATGGCATGGTGTTCTTGGTTCTTGGTTACTTGGTCCTCCAAAATATTCCAACTGGTATTTAAACTGGAGGTGTTGAGGTAGGCTTGTGGTGAGGGTTGTGCAGGATGGTTCAAATACCTGATGGTCCATGGGAAGAAGCTGTTCTTAAACCTTAAGTTAATGTTTCTCATACTTAGAGAGTTACAGCATGGAACAGACCCCTTAACCCACCGAGTCCACACACACTGTTAAAGAACGAACTGCAGATGCTGGAGAATCGAGGGTTACACAAAAAGCTGGAGAAACTCAGCGGGTGCAGCAGCATCTAAGGAGCGAAGGAGATAGGCGACGTTTCGGGTCGAGACCCTTCTTCAGACTGGTCAGGGATCAGGGAAACGAGAGATATAGACAGTGATGTGGAGAGATAAAGAACAAAGAATGAAAGATATGCAAAAAAGTATTGATGATAAAGGAAACAGGCCATTGTAAGCTGTTTGTAGTGTGAAAATGAGAAGCTAGTGCGACTTGGGTGGGGGGGGGGGGGGAGATGGAGAAGGAATGTCAGGGCCCGAGGGCTGAGGGAGAGGTGGGAAGAGGAGGAGGCAGCCTGGGTTAACAGAATTGAGAAAATTCAATGTTTAAGCCCAGAGGATGCAGACTCCCCAAGCGGAATATGAGGTGCTGTTCCTCCAACTTGCGGTGCAACTTGAGGACTGCTTGGGTCCCTGAAAAGAGTGGATGATGGAGGTGAAGGGACAAGTGTAGCATCTCTTGCGGTTGCAAGGGAAAGTGCCCGGGGAAGGGGTGGAGCGGGAGGGAAGGGAAGAATTGACAAGGGAGTTGCAGAGGGAGCGGTCTTTTCGGAAGACAGGGGGGGAGATGGGAAGATGTGGCGAGCGGAGGGGTCACGTTGGAGGTGGCGAAACTGGCGGAGGACTATCTGTTGTATGCGCCGGCTGGTGGGATGAAAGGTGAGGACCAGGGGGACTCTGCCCTTGTTGTGAGTGGGGGAATGGGGAGAGAGGGCAGTGAGTCCACACACACCATCAACCACCCATTTATACGAATACAATACTAATCTAGTCCAAATTCATTCTCTCCATATTGTCATCAATTTTCCCAGATTCTACCACTCACCTTGGCACAAGGGACAATTTACAACAGTCAATTCATTTCAAAACGTCTACAATTCACACATCTTTGGAATGTGGGGAGAAACCAGAACATACGGAGGAAATCCACACAGTCATAGGAAGAGCATGCAAAAGCTTCATGGATAGCATCCAAGGTCAGAATAGAACCTAGGTCTCTGGCGCTGTGTGGTGGTGGCTTTACAACCTGTGCCACTCTGCTGATCCCTGTACCTTCTTCCCAATGGTAGCAGGGAGAAGAGAGCGTGGCCAGGGTGGTATGGGTCTTTGGTGATATTAACTGCCTTCATGAGGCAGTGCTTCTTGCAGTCCCTTTGATGGAGGGGGGGTTCTTGATGGGTAATGTCCACCACATTCTGCAGCCTCATTCATTATTAAGCATTCAAATTACTGAATCAGGCCAAGATGTTCTTCACTATATTCCTGTTGAAGTTTGATGGCGTATTCAATGACATGCTAAATCTCCTTAAACATTTGAGGAAGTAGAGGCATTATTGAGCTTTCCTTGTGATTGTATCAATGAGCTAGGCCCAGGATAGATCATCACAGATGTATACACCTAGAAGCTTGAAGCTGTTTGCTCATTCCACCACTTCCCAGGCATATGAAGATAGGTGCATGGTCCCTCAGCTTTCCCTTCCTAATGTCAACAATTTGCTCCTTGGCCGTGCTAATGTTGAGAGCAAGATTGTTCTTTAGGCACCTCTTAACCAGTGTACTCACATGAATACTCTGTGCTATGTCTCAATAATAGAAGAAAATTATGTTAAACTGTCATAATGTTTGTACTTCACTCTTCACAACTGCTAAATATGACTGAAAGCAAATATATTTGCATCACGGTACTGTTTTTTATTCATATCGGACATTCAATGGCAGTCATTGATATACAAACTGAAATCATTTGAATGAATTAAAAGCAAGGCTGTTTCGAGGTAGCAGTGCGAGTAATTAAATAACTGAAGGTTTACATGCACTCCTGCAATATTTTTCTGTCCCTCTGCTCTCTTGAAATACCTAGTTCAGATACTTCGCATAGAGTAGGTATATCACTGACTCATAAAAGCTCAACCGGATGAAAACGAGCAGCAGTGGTGACCCCCGAATTATTAACGATCGTCGATTTCACCACCTAAGATGTGCACCTAATGATGCCACGACAGGATTACACTGAGAGAACTGGGGTTGTTTAACAGGAAATAAATCCAAACAATGAGTTGAAATTACACACAAGACCACCGCAGGAATATTGCTTATGATTCCACTTTATTCATAGGCCCAAGGAATCAACTTCAGTGGATTACTACAGTAGACAACAATGCCGTATAGCAATAACTTTAGGGTGGCACAGTTCCAGAGACCCATGTTCGGTCCTTGCCTCGGGTGCTGTCTGAGTGGAGTTTGCATGTTCTACCCGTGATCATGTGGGTTTCCTCCAGGTGCTCCAATTTCCTCCCACAATCCAAAGACGTGTGGGTTTGGTTAATTGGCCTCTGCAAAATTGCCACTAATGTGTAATTTTACACAAAATGTTGGCAATGGGTTTCTACCTGAAAACTGGAAACTGAGGTTCTACCTGACAGTCAGTAGTATGACCATGTAAATCATGCACTGAAGTTGTAGCTAAGTTTGATTTAATCTTCCCTGTGTATTAGTATGAATTGAAATGAAATGGATATTAATCTAAGGGGGCAGTCAAGTTCTATGTCAGGCCAGATGTTGTCATCAGTATAGCAAAACTCTCTATTTTGATAAATATTCATCCAGAAAGAGTAAAGTAGATTAAAAGTTAATACAATGTAAAGTTTTTTATATAATTATGCAAACTCCACATTTCTAATAGGCAAAGAATGCAAAGGAATACATTACTAATATCTCACCCCCCTGATTCATTGCTTAGAAAGAGTGGTGGTAAGATACTGAAGCTGCTGAATAAAACAGATAATACTAGAAATGATCAAGCAAGTCGAGCAATATATGTGGAATGTGAAGCACAGTCAATGTTTCAATGATTGTGGACTTTGGAAGGGGTAGGATGGGAACCCACAATCCCATTTACTGTATATCAACGGGACGATGGTGGAAAGGGTCAAGAACTTTGAATTCCTGGGCTTTAACATTTCCGAAGATCTTTCATGGTCCCAGCACACTGATGCAATTATAAAGAATGCACATTAGTACCTCTAGTTCCTGAGAACATTACGGAGAGTCGGTATGTCAAAGAGGACTCTTGGTTCTTGGTTCTTGGTTACTTGGTCCTCCAAAATATTCCAACTGGAATTTAAACTGGAGGTGGTGAAGGGAGGGGTTTAGCCAGAGAGGGTTATTGGGAAGAAAGACTCTCTCGAACTTCTATAGGTGCACAGTAGAGAGCATGCTGACTGGTCGCATCGTGGCTTGATTCGGCAACTTGAGCATCCAGGAGCAGAAAAGAATGCAGAACGTTGTGACCATTGCCCAGTCCATCATCAGCTCTGACCTCCCCCACCATCGAAGGGATTTATCGCAGTCGCTGCCTCAAAAAGGCTGCCAACATCATCAAGGACTCACACCATCCCAGCCACGCACTCATCTCTCTGCTACCATCGGGTAGAAGGTACAGGAGCCTGAAAACTGGTATATCCAGGTTCAGGAACAGCTTATTCCCCACAGCCATCAGGCTATTAAACACTAACAAACAGGCTCTGAACTGTAACAGCCTATTGCACTTTATCTGCTTATTTATGTGTATATTGAATTGAACTGAACTGTTCTGTATTAATGCTTACAATATTCTGTTGTGCTGCAGCAAGCAAGAATTTCATTGTCCTATCTGGGACACATGACAATAAACTCTCTTGACTTGACTTGAAGTTAATGACATTTCCAAAAACCCATTACCAACATTTTGTGTAAAATAATTCACCACCTATTTAATGTATGTTACAAATATACAATCACAATTCTGGTCTCTTTGTTGCACCCAGACTACCATAGTGTGAAATATTTCCAGACATTTCTGCTTTTATTTCAAATTTCCAATATCTCCAGTTTTTATTTTAAATCAATTTTTTTGTTATTTGCATTCAAACTCCTCTTTTCACCCAAATGCTTTAAAAAAATACTTTTTTAAGTAAGTAAAGTTTTTGGGATTCAGTGAGTAATTTGAGCTTTGTGGTACATATTTGGATGGTAAAGAGTAGAGGGCCTGTCCTACAAGCATGCAACTCTATGCGATGAACGCGATCAAACTAGAAGCGGGGGCCGCGCGGAGGTCGGGTGATCCCTGTACAGGGCCGTTCCCACCAGCATGCGCCTGCATGCGGCAAGCGTGACCAAACCGGCAGCAGGGGCCGCGCGGAGGTCGGGTGAGTGGCGCAACACGACGCAAAGTGAGGCAAACTTGGAGCGAAGTCTAAGGTAAGTTCGCCAGGACAGAGAGGGGCACACAGAGAGGGGCACAGAGGCACACACACACAGAGGGCCATGGAGCCACACACATAGAGGGTCACGGAGGCACCTACAGGTAGGTTCACGGAGGCACGATGTCAAGGCGGTGTGTAATGCGTCGAGGCAACTGCGAGCCGACAAGCCGTTGCCGCGCGGAATTTTTGAACATAGTCAGTTTCTCGTGAGCCCCGCGTGATGTCGGAATGAACTCTGCACAATTCCGCATGCCTCCGGCAATCGAAGTGGGACCGGCCCCGCGACGCCGGATGGCTCAAGCGACCACGTTAGGTCGCGCTAATCGCATAGAGTTGCAAGCTTGTAGACAGGCCCTTTACTGAAGTAATCTGATTACCAAGGTAAACAAGATTGGGGTTTTAATTTCCTAATGTTTGGTTCTTTGGAAAATAAATTTTCATCAATAACTCCATTATTATTGACTGCCAAGATGGTAAAAGGCCAACTGGGTGGACCTTGGCTTTCTTAGTCTAACAATTCATATATTCCCAGTCGATATACATGGATACAAACACACACAGACCCACAACAGCTTAACGTCACATTTCATATAGTTTGTTTAAATTAAAGCCATTTCATAATATTTTGAATGTTAACCTATTTTGAAAAAGCAAATTAATTTTCAGCAAATGTAATCATATTTTCTTCTATGTTGCCAAGTTCCAATTTAATATTATCAAAATGTTATAATAAAATGGGAAAGAGTCACAAACTTTATAAGCTTCCTATAAACAGATAGATTTGAACTGCGTACAGAACTGATACAATTGTGGCAATTCTGAGGTATGGAAGAAATTAGAATGAAACCCCTGGAATAGCTCCCTGTGGCAGTGTAAAATAAAACTGTAGAATGCTGCTCTGTTATAGATGGGTTTCTAATATGTTGAAAAATAGAATCCATCTTTTATACTGCAGCTTAGAAATTCATTCTCTGCCAATGCAGTAAACATGCAATACATTTATGCATATCTGCTGAAATTCTTGTTTGAAATTCAATTGCATTGAATAGTAGATATTGAAAAAAAAAAAGGATTTTTTTCAGTAGTGTTGCTGGATCTTTGCAGACTTTTGTTCAAGAAGTAAGTGATAAGTGTGGTCACCGCTTTGCTGGAACCAAAATCCGCGCTATCATTGAAGACTGATTTTGTTGATGTGATGTGTTTCAATAATTAATGGCGTATATGTATGCTCTCCCCATTTCTGTAAAGATTTAGTGCTAGGTTTCCAAGGTTAATCCAATTCTCATGGTGCTTTGGTTTACAGTACTGAAGAAGGGTCTCGACTCGAAACATCACCCATTCCTTCTCTCCAGAGATGCCGCCTATCCCACTGAGTTACTCCAACATTTTGTGTCTACCTGTACAGTACATTATTTCCTTCGCGCAAGGAATAATGCATAATTTCACGACGCTAACATTCTGGGCAGAGAAATACGAGAATCCTACTTCACAGCAGAAGGAATCACAGCAGAGCAGTAGAGGTATGTTCAGGGCGTAATAATGGGACTCACTCAAATGTAATCCCTCTTATTCATGCTCAATTGTCGGACTACTTTCCCAACAAGGATAATATTCAGATCTCCAAAATAAATATCTTGGTGTAAATAAAATTCACAAGAAGGTTTATGTTTTATTTAATGGTTTGGGGATTTATGATATAATGCTTCCAGTGGAAAAAGTAACTCGATAGTTGTTGATTTTACAACATTTTACTAAAATAGTTTGTTATGTTTATAGAGAAGTAAACATAGCACAAAGTAGGTACTATGTCAGTAAAAAATGTGTAAAGATTTTGTGAGCATTTTGGGACTGATTTATGATTAGTTTAATTTAGTTTAGAGATACAGCAAGGAAACAGGCCCTTCAGCCCATTGAGTCCACAGCGATCAGCAATCTCCCATACACTAGTTAAATCCTACAAACTAGGGATCATTTACAGAAGCCAATTAACTAACAAACCTATACGTCTTTGGAATGTAAGAGGAAACCAGACCACCTGGAGTAAACCCACACAATCCCAGGGAGGACCTACAATCTCCATGCAGATAGCACCCGTAGTCAGCATCGAACGCGGGTCTCTGGCTTTGTTAGGCAGCAACTCTAACACTGCGCCACCATGCTGCCTATTATTTAAATATGCCCGGAGGTATAAAATGGACTCCTGTATGTTGAACCCTCAAGCACCAAAATAAAAACCATTTTGCTAAAGCTGCTTCCACTAATCCACTTAGTGTGGAAGACATTGCCAAGGAAAGAACCAAGCATTGGTGTGGCTCAGGGATAAGGAAGCTTAAATTTGTGGAATTGCCATCATAGTTACTGGAAGAGAGAGGAAGGATGCCCGGTAGCTGCATTGAGAAAGAAACTCACTGTGTCGATCAGTACTGTGCATTCTGGAGTTGATTACAGAAGAGATCACAGCCAGAAGCAATGTCCCCAGGCTTTCACTCCAGAGTCACCACCAATGTAACAGCTTGACATAAGTGGGAAAGGTATGATTCTATCTCACTAGGATACTGCTCATTAATTGAGGAACACTACCTACAATCTTAACATTGTTCATCTACTATGTAATTATATACTGACATCCATGCATGCCTTGCGTGCTTAGAATGTGCAGCATCTTAAAGGGCCTGTCCCACTTAGGCAACTTTTTAGGCGAGTGCAGGAGACTCTGCGCTTGCTTCATGATCACCACATGGTCGCCACATGTTCGCTGGTGGTCTCTGGTGAGTCTCCTTCATGGCCGCGAGCAGTTCCTGCATTCTGGGAACTAGTCGTGGCTGCAGTATGGTCGCAGCAAATTTTTCAACATGACTTGGTCGCCATGGAGAAAATTGATACTTATGTAGTCGTAGATGCAATGGCAGTGGGGCCGCCATGTCGTTATAGGTAGTCGGGGTAGCTGTAGGTAGTTTTAGCTAATCTCCTTTGCAGACTGGGCATTTACATTGGCTCTTTGGGGAAAATAAAACGTAAGGACAAATTTTCAGAACGAGGGAAAACCGGCCGTTAATGTTAAATGCCCGCCAAACTTCACAGCTGTGTATCTCTGGCTAATTAAAAGTTGTCTGGCTTCTTAAAAGTGTTTCCACTCCTTCTCCCCCCTTCTCCCCCTTCTCCCCCCCCCCCTCCACTCTTTTAAAGGGCTTACCGTACACTGTGCTAGCCGTCTTAACCTTCCTGTTCATCGCGGTTTGTGTCTGTATCACCTTGGCTATACACCGTGTGAATTTCAGACAGCGCTACCCATTTCAGACAGCACTCCTCCTCAACAAGCTATCTCAGGCTGTAGTAGGCAGAGGAGAGTGATGTATGACTGAAGGTAACAATAGCCTAAAATGTAAATGTGACACCACACCACCGTACAACTCAGAGATATCCCCCAAAAAAATCTTGCTTGCAAAACATTGTTCCAGATAGTTACCTAGTGTGGCTCAAAGTTTTTTCTTCAGTAATCAGTGGATCTAAATTGGCAAGTGACCAAGTAGCTCATTTGGTCCCAATCTCAGAAGGAAGTTAGAAGTTTGTTCAAATTCCTCTCCAAAGAGAGGAGGACGGAAATCTAGGTTTATTCCTCGTCCAAGAGGGGACAGGTGTTCACATAATGAAAATAGGGTTTTAATTTGGACTCCAAATCCTGAACAATAATTTGTTTAAATGTGTGAATTTGTTTACTTTAGACTTTTATATTTTAGACTTTGAGAGATACAGCGTGGAAACTGGCCCTACGGCAACCAAACCTATGTCGATCAGTGATCACCCCATACACCAGCACTAACCTACACACTAGGTACTATTTAAGGGGCTGTCCCACTTGGGCGACCTAATTGGCGAGATTAAAAGAGTTTGAAAAAGTGACATGTTGAAGACCTCCTTCGACTATATAGAAGACCTCCTTTGACCTCCTTTGTCTATGTTGAATACCAGCTTCGACTAGTTGCGACTAACTTCTGGAAAATTGGACACTGAATAGTGGAGAGTGAAGACAACCTCCTTCAATTTCCTTCGACCTTCCATCGACTATGATGAAGACTATCTACGACTACCTTCGACTACCTACGACTAACATGCCGACCTACTACGACCTACTACGACTAAACCTACGAGTGAAAAATGTATTGTTTTTTTCCATGGCAACCTTTTTTCACTTGCTGGCATTTGTTATCATATTGAAAAAAACCGCTGCGACCCAGCTGAAGCCTCGAGTGCGCGGAGACCACTTTCGAGCATGAAGGAGAGTTACGAAGACCTCCTAGGACCTCGTGTCGACTATGCTGCGAGTATGAGTCGAGGGCAAACACGCCAGAACTCACGGATTAGGTCACCTAAGTGGGATAGGCCCTTTACAATTTTCAGAAGCCAATTAACCTGCAACCCAACACTCTTTGGAACACCCGGAGAAAACCCACACAGTCACAGGGAGAACGTACAATCTCCATACAGATGGCACGCATGGTCAGGATCAAACCTGGATCTCTGGCGCTGTAAGGCAGCAATCTACTGCTGTGCCACTGTGCTGCCTGACAAGGGTTCAACCAGGATTTGAACCCAGGACCTCTCGCACCGTAAGTGAAAATCATACCCCAAGTCCAAAGAGCCAGTTAGGGCAAGTTCTTAAGTGTTGTTAGGGAAAGTTCTTAAATGGTCAGCAAAATTACCAGAAGCAAGTAACTAAAGAGTTAATCAGAGACTAACAAACTAGAATGCAAGGATTGCTGGCACATCTCCCTTACCAAGATGATCACTTGTGCTAAACAATTTACGATTTCAACTTAGCCACCTTGAGTCACTTTATCTTTCTTAGTATAATCTTGAAATCACTCCTGCTGTTATATGAAGGTTGGGCTACTTAACCTTAAACCACTTCACAGCTTGACAGAAAGATTAATGTTGTTATAAAAAATACCTAATCAAGAGCCACCTACTACATTGCAGCAAAATGATTAGGATCACCATGTATCTTTTGATGTTTTTGAAATATCTAATAGAACATCAGAAAATTAGCAATGTTGCTGTTATTTGCTTTGCATTGTGCTGCATGTTTTATTGCTTTACAATCACTGGGCTGATGTCAATTTCAAATTCTTGTTATCTTTTTGATATTTTGGTTCACTTTCTTCTGAATTTCCTTTAATTCTCTTTAATTTAACTATAAGAGTTTAAATCCACATAAGGGAAAGTGGTCTAGAAGTCTTATGATTAGAATGTTCATCTTAAAAGCAATGTTCCCTGCTGAAAGACAACATCAGTTTTGAAATTATACAATGTTTTTCACAAACTCTCGAACTATATACCAATAGTATATAAATGTAATTTAGTAAATACCACAGGCAAGTTTCATATAACAAGCTCCCTCCTGTGAGTAGCAACATGATAATGACCAGATACTGTAGGAGCATGGAATTTTCTATTGTAATAATGATGAAACTGTCAGTGCACATTCTCATTATTGTGTGAATCTGCCAGCAAAGTCAACCTAGATTTTTCTACTCCTATCTTTTGAGACGAACTTGAAGTTATAAACCTCTGACATACTAGTGGGCTTGTGACCCATCACCCACAGCTGACATTGGAAGTAATGATGGTGGAAGACAGTCAAGAATGCCCAACATTATCTCTTTAACCATTATTGCACCATTGGTTCAGTATTAATATGTTAATAACAAATTCCTGGTTCATTAATGTGCATTTTTTATTTTAGCCTATTTGTTTCAATATTGGCTTAATTACATATTGTAATATGTTATGCAAGTAGTTCCATTAGTTGCCAGAATGGTAAGTATAATATTCGGAGAGAGCCAGTTAACATGCATGATCAGTATTTTGTCATATTTACATATCCGGTGCCCCAAATATCTCAATTGCAGTTATCCGGCTAGAGTTGCCATGGCTACAGCTGACACTTTTGGTGCTGAGAACAAGCACATATCGTTGATTTTTTCACCCTTCCCCTTAGCTTGCAGCTAAACAATTCTTCTCGGGTACCCATGCACAAAATAAATACCACGTTATACATCAGTAGCATTAAGGACTATTTTGCATGTCATTGCATTATTCAAAGCTATTCAATGCCCACTTTCATGACCAAAACATTGTGCAAGTGCAGCCATTTCTGCATGAAGGTGGCATGCACCTTTGCACAATGCATCTTTGCATAAGCAAACTGATTAAACCTGACAATGCCATTTGCATTTTCTAGGTATCTGTCAAGCAAAGAGTAGGAGTGAATGGGTGCTTTTCAGAATGGAAGGCAGTGGCGAGTGGAGTGCCGCAAGGCTCGGTGTTGGGGCCGCAACTGTTTACCATATATATTAATGATTTGGAAGAGGGAATTAGGAGCAACACTAGCAAGTTTGCGGATGACACAAAGCTGGGTGGCAGTGTGAACTGTGAAGAGGACGTTAGGAGGTTGCAGGGGGACCTGGACAGGTTGAGTGAGTGGGCAGATGCATGGCAGATGCAGTATAATATAGATAAATGTGAGGTTATCCACTGGCGGCAAAAACAAGGGGGCAGATTATTATCTCCATGGGGTTAGGTTAGGTAAGGGGGAGGTACAGCGAGACCTGGGTGTCCTTGTACAGCAGTCACTGAAAGTTGGCGTGCAGGTACAGCAGGCAGTGAAGAAAGCTCATGGAATGGTGGCCTTCATAACAAGAGGATTTAAGTATAGGAGTAAAGAGGTTCTTCTGCAGTTGTATAGGGCTCTGGTGAGACCACATCTGGAGTATTGTGTACAGTTTTGGTCTCCTAATTTGAGGAAGGACATCCTTGTGATTGAGGCAGTGCAGCGTAGGTTCACGATATTGATCCCTGGAATGGCGGGACTGTCATATGAGGAAAGATTGAAAAGACTAGGCTTGTATTCACTGGAGTTTAGAAGGATGAGGGGATATCTCATAGAAACATATAAAATTACTAGACTAGGTGGGACCCGTTGGGTCCCAGCATCACACGGGGGGGCTGGTCACCAACGCAATATTCCACCAATTCCAATATGCTCACCAGTGGGGGGGGAAGCTATCCGTTGCGCTAGTATGGGTGTTGCGGGCTGAAGCTACTGAGGGACTAGTATAGGCATTGAGGGACGAATGGATTCTTGGGCTTGAAGCCAACTGTTGCAACGATTTTAAAAGCCAAGCCAAGGTAAACAATTTGGCCGCAGCCACCTGACAACCAAAATCCATTTTGTGAACACAAACTCTTTAAAAATGCGAGGCAAACAATTGGGGCACAGCCACCTAACAACCAAAATCCATTTTGTGAACATAAACCTTTTAAAAAGGCGAGGCAAACAATTGGGCCGCAGCCACCTGACAATCATAATCCATTTTGTGAACACAAATGCATTAAAAATGCGAGGAAAACAATTGGGCCGCAGCAACCTGACAACCACAATCCATTTTGTGAACACAAACTCTTCAAAAAGGCGAGGCAAACAATTGGGCCGCAGCCACCTGACAACCAAAATCCATTTTGTGAACACAAACTTTTTGAAAAAAAGGTGAGGCAAACAATTGTGCAGCAAGCAGCCACCTGACAACCAAAATTCATTTTGTGAACACAAACTCTTTAAAAAGGCGAGGCAAACAATTGTGCCTTAGCCACCTGACAACCTAAATCCATTTTGTGAACACAAACTCTTTAAAAAGGCGAAGCAAACAATTGTGCCTTAGCCACCTGACAACCTAAATCCATTTTGTGAACACAAACTCTTGAAAAAGGCAAGGTAAACAATTGGGCCGCAGCCACCTGACAACCAAAATCCATTTTGTGAACACAAACTCTTTAAAAAGACAAAGCAAAGAATTGGGCCGCAGCCACCTGACAACCAAAATCCATTTTGTGAAGACAAACTCTTTAAAAAGGCGAGGCAAACAATTGGGCCACAGCCACCTGACAACCTAAATCCATTTTGTGAACACAAACTCGTGAAAAAGGCGAGGCAAACTATTGGGCCGCAGACACCTTACGACCAAAATCAATTTTGTGAACACAAACTTAAAAAAAAGGCGAGGCAAACAATTGGGCCGCAGCCTCCTGACAACCTAAATCCATTTTGTGAACACACACTCTTGAAAAAGGCGAGGCAAACAATTCGGCCACAGCCACCTGACGACCAAAATCCATTTTGTGAACACAAACATTTTAAAAGGGCGAAGTAAACAATTGGGCTGCAGCCACCTGACAACCAAAATCCATTTTGTGAACACAAACCTTTTAAAAAGGCGAGGCAAACAATTGTGCCTTAGCCACCTGACAACCTAAATCCATTTTGTGAACATAAACTCTTGAAAAAGGCGAGGTAAACAATTGGGCCGCAGCCACCTGACAACCAAAATCCATTTTGTGAACACAAACTCTTTAAAAAGACAAAGCAAAGAATTGGGCCGCAGCCACCTGACAACCAAAATCCATTTTGTGAAGACAAACTCTTTAAAAAGGCGAGGCAAACAATTGGGCCACCGCCACCTGACAACCTAAATCCATTTTGTGAACACAAACTCGTGAAAAAGACGAGGCAAACTATTGGGCCGCAGACACCTTACGACCAAAATCAATTTTGTGAACACAAACTTTAAAAAAAAGGCGAGGCAAACAATTGGGCCGCAGCCACCTGACAACCAAAATCCATTTTGTGAACACAAACTTTTTGAAAAAAAGGTGAGGCAAACAATTGTGCAGCAAGCAGCCACCTGACAACCAAAATTCATTTTGTGAACACAAACTCTTTAAAAAGGCGAGGCAAACAATTGTGCCTTAGCCACCTGACAACCTAAATCTGTTTTGTGAACATAAACTCTTGAAAAAGGCGAGGTAAACAATTGGGCCGCAGCCACCTGACAACCAAAATCCATTTTGTGAACACAAACTCTTTAAAAAGACAAAGCAAAGAATTGGGCCGCAGCCACCTGACAACCAAAATCCATTTTGTGAAGACAAACTCTTTAAAAAGGCGAGGCAAACAATTGGGCCACCGCCACCTGACAACCTAAATCCATTTTGTGAACACAAACGCGTGAAAAAGACGAGGCAAACTATTGGGCCGCAGACACCTTACGACCAAAATCAATTTTGTGAACACAAACTTTAAAAAAAGGCGAGGCAAACAATTGGGCCGCAGCCACCTGACAACCTAAATCCATTTTGTGAACACAAACACTTGAAAACGGCGAGGCAAACAATTGGCCGCAGCCACCTGACAACCAAAATCCATTTTGTAAACACAAACTCTTTAAAAAGGCGATGCAAACAATTGGGCAGCAAACAGCCACCTGACAACCAAAATTCATTTGGTGAACACAAACTCTTGAAAAAGGCGAGGCAAACAATTTGGCCGCAATTTGGGTTTGGCAGGGACTGAGTGAGCCACGACACTTCTGGGTTGTATAGCCCCTCCCCCTCCCCCTGCCGCCGGTGGGGGCAGCAGAGAGAACAGGGAGAATGGGATTTTTTTTTAACATTAATATCTCTCAAATGTTTAAACGATGGGAAAAATCCTCTGGTCCCGCAAGGCGGAGGGGGGCTCTGAGCGAGGTGGCCAAAGATGACGGCTGTAGGTGGTGGCCTTTTCTTGGAAATCGCAGCACAATGGGCCAAAAGCGGTCAAGATCAGACTTTTAGTAATATAGATAAAAGGACTGGACAAGCTAGTTGCAGGAAAAATGTTCCCAATTTTGGGCGAGTCAAGAACCAGGGGTCACAGTCTTAGAATAAAGGGGAGGCCATTTAAGACAGACAGGAGAAAAACTTTTTCACCCTGAGAGTTGTGAATTTATGGAATTCCCTGCCACAGAGGGCAGTGGAGGCCAAATCACTGGATGGATTTAAGAGAGAGTTAGATAGAGCTCTATGGGCTAGTGGAGTCAAGGGATATGGGGAGAAGGCAGGCACGGGTTATTGATAGCGGATGATCAGCCATGATGACAATGAATGGTGGTGCTGGCTCCAAGGGCCGAATGGCCTCCTCCTGCACCTATTTTCTATGTTTCTGTGTTTCTAAGGCAGAAATGTACATCCAGAAGTCAGTGAAGGGATGTCAATAACCCATTGTGTCCCAGACACTTCCCAACAAGGTGGAGCAGTACAGACACAAGACAGTGAAGACAGAAAACATGTAACTGGCAGGGAACATAAAAACTGACTGCAAAAGGTTTTATCGATGTGTGAAGAGAAAAAGACTAGTTAAAACAAATGTAGGTCCCTTGCAGTCAGAAACAGGTGAATTGATCATGGGGAACAAGGACATGGCAGACGAATTGAATAACTACATTGGTTCTGTCTTCACTAAGGAAGACATAAATAATCTACTGGAAATAGCAGGGGATCGCAGGTCAAATGAGATGGAGGAACTGAGTGAAATCCAGGTTAGCCGGAAAGTGGTGTTAGGTAAATTGAATGGATTAAAGGCTGATAAATCCCCAGGGCCAGATAGGCTGCATCCCAGGGTACTAAAGGCAGTAGCCCCAGAAATAGTGGATGCCTTAGTGATCATTTTTCAAAACTCTTTAGATTCTGGAGTAGTTCCTGAGGATTGGAGGGTAGCTAATGTAACCCCACTTTTTAAAAAGGGAGGGAGAGAGAAAACAGGGAATTACAAACCAGTTAGTCTAACGTTGGTAGTGGAGAAACTGCTAGAGTCAGTTATTAAAGATGGGATAGCAGCACATTTGGAAAGTGGTGAAATCATTGGACAAAGACAGCATGGATTTACAAAAGGTAAATCATGTCTGATGAATCTTATAGAATTTTTTGAGGATGTAACTCGTAGAGTGGATAAGGAAGAAGCAGTTTATGTGTTATATCTGGACTTTCAGAAGGCTTTCGACAAGGTTCCACACAAGAGATTAATATACAAACTTAAAGCACATGGTGTTGGGGGTTCAGTATTGATGTGGATAGAGAACTAGCTGGCAGACAGGAAGCAAAGAGTAGAAGTAAATGGGTCCTTTTCCAAATAGCAGGCAGTGACTAGTGGGGTACCGCAAGGCTCAGTGCTGGGATCCCAGCTATTTACAATATGTATTAATGATTTGGCCGAGGGAATTGAATGCAACTTCTCGAAGTTTGCAGTGGATGTGGATGTTCACAAAAGTTTGACACGAAGCTGGGGGGCAGTGTTAGCTGTGAGAAGGATGCTAGGAGGCTGCAAGGTGACTTGGATAGGCTGGATGAGTGGGCAAATGCATGGCGGATGCAGTACAATGTGGATACATGTGAGGTTATCCACTTTGGTGGCAAAAACAGGAAAGTAGACTATTATTTGAATGGTGGCCAATTAGGAAAAGGGAAGATGCAACGAGACCTGGGTGTCATGGTACACAAATCATTGAAAGTAGGCATGCATGTGCAGCAGGCAGTGAAGAAAGCGAATAGTATGTTAGCATTCAAAGCAAAATGATTTGAGTATAGGAGTAGGGAGGTTCCACTGCAGTTGTACAGGGTCTTGGTGAGACCACACCTGGAGTATTGTGTACAGTTCTGGTCTCCAAATCTGAGGAAAGACATTCTTGCGATAGAGGGAGTATAGAGAAGGACATCCCAGACTGATTCCTGGGATGTCAGGACTTTCATATGAAGAAAGACTGGATAGACTCGGCTTGTACTCGCTAGAATTTAGGAGATTGAGGGGGGATCTTATAGAAACTTACAAAATGCTTAAGTGGTTAGACAGGCTAGATGCAGGAAGATTGTTCCCGATGTTGGGGAAGTCCAGGACAAGGGGTCACAGTTTAAGGATAAGGGGGAAATTGTTTAGGACCGAGATGAGAAAAATATTTTTCACACAGAGAGTGGTGAATCTCTGGAATTCTCTGCCACAGAAGGTAGTTGAGGCCAGTCCGTTGGCTATCTTTAAGATGGAGTTAGATGTGGCCCTTGTGGTTAAAGGGATCAGGGGGTATGGAGAGAAGGCAGGTAAGGGATACTGAGTTGGATGATCAGCCATGATCACATTGAATGGCGGTGCCGGCTCGAAGGGCTGAATGGCCTACTCCTGCACCTATTTTCTATGTTTCTATGTTTCTATGAAACCTAGAACTGCCACCAGGTGGTCTGGAATGTCAAACACAAGAGAACATGATAGAGGGTCTCGACCTGAAACATCACCCATTCCTTCTCTCCAGAGATGCTGCCTGGCCCGCTGAGTTATTCCAGTATTTTCCGGTTCAAACCAGCATCTGCAGTTCCTTCCTGCACATGATATATTTAAAGATATTTAGGGTAGTCTTCAGTGCAATGCTCTTTCCAAATAAATACCAAGTCATTTTGGACCCTAGACGGATAATCCAATCATATTATGGTGCAGGTGCCTCATTTAGTTTAGTTTAGTTTAGTTTAGAGATGCAGCATGGGAACAGACCCGTCAGCCCATCGAGTCTACACCGATCAGCGATCCCCTTACACTATCCTACATGCAAGGGACAATTTTATAATTTTTACTGAAGCCAATTCACCTACAAACCTGCGGATGGAGAAATTGCAGATGCTGGTTTAAACCGAAGATCGACACAAAAAGCTGGGGTTACTCAGCAGGTCAGGCAGCGTCTCTGGAGACAAACCTGTTATCTTTGGCATGTGGGAGGAATCCGGAGCTCTGGGAAACCCATGCGGTCACATGGAGAATATACAAACTCCATGCAGACAACACCCATAGTCGGGATCGAACTATGGCACAGTGTCTCTGGCACTGCAAGGCAGCAACTCTGCGCTGCACCAGCACACCATTTCAATGCCAATATCACACAACGTGTCCAGGATTCAAGAAACCTTTGTACTTGCCACTCTCATTAGAGTGCACTCATCCTCACTTTTTGCATATGAAGGCTTCATAGCATCTTGTTCTGATGTTGACAGTTTTGTTGCAAGTAGATGCATGGTGCAATTATACATTGACTAAGGTACCTTGGAGTTCACTGCAGAGAGAAGATAATCTTCCTGAAATATTACTGTCATGGGATATTAGTTCTGAATAATATGAGAGACTGCAATTGTGTTTTGGTAGTGGATCACTTCTTTATCTATATTATGGTTGCATTTGTGCTCGCCTAATGCAATATTTTATTAATCATCTCAAGCTTTTCTCGTGTAGAAACCAATTGATGTCACCTCCAGACCCGTCTAATTATTGAGTTTGTATTTTAAGATGGTAATAACAGGATTCAATCTGGTTGCATAGTTGTGTTGTTTCGAGGTAATTTTACGTTAAATGATCCATACTTCAGAAACAAGGCACTACTTCCCCATATTATGTTTAATCGCCAAGATTAATGATCATATTTCCTTCAAAGTAACGTAGTATATTAGGACCCCAAAACGAAAACATAATAAAACAAGATGGTAAATAAGATCATGCTTTGGTTTTAAAAGTCACTCTATTTAATAAGTCAATATATTTCAGAGATATGCATACAGGAATGTGTATTTTTTATTATTAATTCGGAAGGCAAATTAAATAGTAATGAACAAATTGTTGGAACTACCAGGTGACAAGTCTTTAGGTCCTGATGATCTTCATCCTACAGACTAGTGAGATAAATAAAGTATTGGTTTTAATTTTTCGAAATCCAATATTTTTCTTGGTACGTTACCATTGGATTGGAAAGTTGTAAATGTAATTTATTCCAAAAGGGAGACACAATGGAAACTGAAAGCAAGAAACTACAGATTAACATCTGCAATCGGAAACTGTTAAGGGCCTGTCCTACAAGCATGCAACTCCATGCGATGAGCGCGACCTAACGTGGTCGCTTGAGCCGTCCGGCGTCACGGGGCCGGTCCCATTTCGATCGCCAGAGCAGTGCAGAATTGTGCGGAGTTCATCCCGACATCGCGCGGGGCTCCGTAAAACTGACTATGTTCAAAAATTCCGCGCGGCAACGGCTTGTCGGCTCGCAGTCGCCTCGACGCATTACGCACTGCCTCGACATCGTGCCTCCGTGAACCTCTATGTGTGTGGCTCCATGGCCCTCTGTGTGTGTGCCTCTGTGCCCCTCTCTGTGTGCCCCTCTCTGTCCTGGCGAACTTACCTTAAGACTTCGCTCCAAGTTCGCCTCACTTTGCGCCGCGTTGCGCCACTCACCCGACCTCCGCGCGGCCCCCGCTTCTAGTTTGATCGCGCTCATCGCATGGAGTCGGATGCTGGTAGGACAGGCCCTTTAGAAACAATTATTACAGAAGTTATATTGAGATTGAGTTTGTCAACAGTTGTACGGCCAGAGGAATATGCAAGGGTAGGTGTGTGTCCGGAGCAGGAATATCAGTTGTCACAATCATTTTCAAGAAAATAAATGTCCAACTAATAACTATAGAGTGGGCTTCTTGCAGTAGGGAAAATCATCATCCACCTTGTTATGGTTAAAGAGTTACTCCTTGAACCACAGCGAGGATTATATCTATCCAGAGACATGGTGGACATGTTCTTCACTGCGCCACAGCAAGAAATGCATGGGACAGCACCAGCAATTATACTCAACTTTTATGGATCTCACAAAATGTCTACTATTAACTGGGAGGCACTGAAGTGTACTCATCTCAAATTCAGTTGCCTACAGCAATTCATATCTGCTTCAATTCTTCTGTGCTTCACATCTGCTTCAGGTGAGCATAGAAGCTTTGATCCCAACCAATGTGTCCACAACAGAGTCAATATCAGTGCAAACCATTGTTAAACACTGCCATTGTCACAAAACAATTTTCCATTTTTCCTGCTTCATCGCTAACCTTCTTCTTGAGACAGTGGACCTAATCTTCAGACTGATGGGAAATTATTCAATCTATCATACGTACACTGCAAAACTAATTCAGTGGTTGAGTTGGTTGAAGATAAATTGCTTTTGGGCATTGGTGCCCATGTTTCAAACCAATGTTGATTCATTTACTGAAACACTTGATCATTGGGCCTTAAATTCAACATCTGTAAGAAAAAGGTATTCCCTCCAGCCTTCCTTCCCCTGCAGCACCGTACTGCCCTATGACAAAGTTTAACAATAAAACTCAGAGAAAACATACACCGCTTCAGATATCTCTGCACCACCTTTCAGCAAAGACAGATATCAAATATGAAATCTACTTCCAACATGCAGCACTGCTTTTGATCAATTGAAAGCAGGACATCTGGATAACAAGACTTCGAAAAGAGTCAAAAGAGTTTATTGTCATGTGTCCCTGACAGGACAATGAAAATCTTTCTTTGCATAGCACAACAGAACATAGTAGGCATTGACTACAATTATATACGTAAATACACATGTGAATTAATAAATTAATAAAGTGCAAATAACAGATGGAGGGATATTAATGTTCAAAGTTCCGAGCCATGTTTAATAGCCTGATGGCTGTGGGGAAGTAGCTATTCCTAAACCGGGTTGTTGCAGTCTTCAGGCTCCTGACCCTTCTACCAGAAGGACAGACGTAAACTTCATGGTCTATCAGGCAAGTAAAATCCACTCTACTTCCATATTCCTTGGAGACCTGAACAACCTACAACCGGCAACTAAAATCACTGGAATGTTATCGCCAATGTTGTGTGTACAAATTCCTCCAAATTCACTGGAAGAGTCAGTGAAACAATGACAATACTCTCCTGCAGGCCCTACCTGCGAGGCCCTAATTAGGTTCTGCAGGGCAGACCACATTAACCACAAGTCTAACATCAGCCTCCTGAATCACACATTCTATTCGGATAGAGACATGTGCTCAAAGTCCCCTTGAGGATATACAACATGCCCATTGACTCTAAGGAATCCCTAGTCAGGTCTATTCAAAGTGGAGAAGGAGCATTGGGGATGTTACAGTAAAGCTTAGGAAAACGAATCAGGGTCATTCAGAAGCTCATAAGGTCATGTGATAGGAGCAGAGTTAGGCCATTTGGCCCATCAAGTCTACTCCGCCATTTAATTGTGGCTCAATCTCTCCCTGCTAACCCCATTCTCCTGCCTTCTTCCCATAATCTCTGACACCAGTACTAATCAAGAATTTATGAATCACTGCCTTAAAAATATTAATTGACTTAGTCTCCACAGGCTTTTGTGGCAAATACTTCCACATTCTTTCTGAGAAGCACAAAGAATGTCCAACTATCCTGCTGTGAAATGTATAAATGCTATCCTAGTACTTGGCAGCATGCCCCGAGGGCAGCAATTGACAATTTTTTTCAGTATAGCTGAGGATAAACAGCGGAAGAAGTGCATCACCTCACAAAACTAACCACCCACCCCTCCTGCCAACCCCCTCCTATCCCACCCATTGCAAGATCTGCACAAGAATCAATGAAGAAGTAAGGAACTGCAGTTGCTGGTTTGAAGAAGTGTCCCAGCCTGAAGCATCACACATTCCTTTTCCTCCAGAGATGCTGTCTGACCCATTGAATTACTCCAGTACTCTGTGTCTATATCTGCTTAAGAAACATTGACTTCATAAGTCATTATACCACCAACAAAGCCAAAGTTGGTAGGATGTCATCTTCAAACCTGTGGAACTGTCCAAAGAGGAGGTATATCCTGCACAGTGAAGTATATCACTTTCCATAATGCATGTGGGCCCCATCGTGAAGTCTGGAGCAAAATGATTTAGTAACATTACATATTTAATTTTAATATTAATATTAATGCCCTTACTCAGTAGGTGGAGGATGAACTAGTGAAACCAAGGGAACCGAGGGATCCACATGTCATGGGGTAAGTCCTGTTATTTCTGATCACTTTGGAAAAGGGAGAACGAGATATGTGCCCATGTGTCCACCTATCTCATGTGAATATTGTATTCTACATCAAACCTTCCAATAATAGTTAAATTTAGAGCCGCAAAGCCACCAGGGGCACCGCACGATTGGCAGCCCCGCCGTCAGTTTTTTCGTCTTAGTGTGTTTAAAATGTTTGTGTAAATGTTTTACGGTTTGTTTTATGTGGGAGGGGGGCAGGGGGAAACATTTTTTTCAGTCTCTTACCCTGCCGGAGATGCGATTGTTTTCCGGTTCGTATATCCGGTCGTTCTGCAGCCTAACATCTTGGAGCTGGAGGCCTGCTCGGACTGGCTTTGATCACTCCAACCGTGGCCTGCGGACTTTACCATCGAGGGCTCGCAGTCTCGGGAGAAGCCGGGAGCTCCAATGATGCAGAAGATTTGATCAGCCCCGACCCGGGGTCCGATCACTCGGCGTGGGGAGCTGACATCACCCCGATACGGGAGCTTGATCGACCCGATGCGGAGGGCTCAAACACCGCCGGCTACGGGAGTCAACGGAAGGCTTGAGGCCCACGACCACGTTAGAACAAAGGGAAGGAATTGAACTTTTTTTTTCGCCTTCCATCACATTGAGGAATGTGGAGGAGTCATTGTGGTGGATGTTTATGTTAAAATGTATTTGTGTATTCCATTGCTTTTTATATGTATGACTGACTTGGCAAATGAATTCCTCGTATGTTGCAAATCATACTTGTCTAATAAAGTATGATTGCATTCTATTGTATTCTATTGTAGAGTGAAGGGTATTGAAGTGTAGAAATAGGGCATCAAAGAGTAGGGAATACTGTTATCCAGGTCTTTTGTTTCACTCATCACTTCAAATAATATTGAGCTGCATCGAGGTGTTGTTCTTTCTTTTCTAATCTGTTCCCATTTCCTCAGCATAAAGTCATGAGAGAATATAGAAGATGCGGCATTTCAGTTTGATATTAAAATCTAATTACAAACGCATCAGTATCCCTCTCTAATAGAATGCTGAGAGATCAGTGGCATAAATGTATCAGTCCTGTTATGCAGCTCTATACTTTGTTGATATTAGAATAATCTTCAGTAGCATTTCAGTATATGGGGTCTGGCATTACATTTTTTTGGATTAAGTTGTGTAAATGAGAACAAGAAATACAAAAGTGACAAGAAATTGTATGTATGATCAGACATTGTATGTGTACTAATCTGATCAATGAGTTTGTTTACATGCAAAATATATGGAAAGATTCAGGATAAGCTGTACTTTATTTTGCAGATATTACATGATTTACAAAAATATATTCTGAATAATTTCCCTTGCAGTCGATTCTGCCAATGTTTTTTTTAACTCCAATGCAACGTAAATACTATTTAGTTGCAAACACATGGCAGAGTTTAAAGAGATTTTTTAATGCTTTTTATTTTACAAGATATTGTTACAGTTTTGAATATTTTGCCTGGTATAGAGGTAAAACTAATTCCAGTAATCATTTTTAAAAGGCAATTTGGTATTTTGTTCAAAATATTTTCAAGGTTTGTTAGGAAAAATATAGAGAAGTAATATAACCATATAACCATATAACAATTACAGCACGGAAACAGGCCTTCTCGGCCCTTCCAGTCTGTGCTGACCATTTATTTTCCCCTAGTCCCATCTACCTGCACTCAGACCATACCCCTCCATTCCCTTCCTGTCCATATACCTATCCACTTCACTTTTAAATGTTAAAATCGATCCTGCCTCCACCACTTCTGCTGGAAGATCATTCCACACAGCCACCACTCTCTGAGTAAAGAAACATAGAAACATAAAAACATAGAAAGTAGGTGCAGGAGTAGGCCATTCGGCCCTTCGAGCCTGCAACGCCATTCAATATGATCATGGCTGATCATCCAACTAAGTATCCCATACCTGCCTTCTCTCCATACCCTCTGATCCCCTTAGCCACAAGGGCCACATCTAACTCCCTCTTAAATATAGCCAATGAACTGGCCTCAACTACCCTCTGTGGCAGAGAGTTCCAGAGACCCACCACTCTCTGTGTGAAAAAATTCCTTCTGATCTCAATCCTAAAGGATTTCCCCCTTATCCTTAAATTGTGACCCCTTGTCCTGGACCTCCCCAACATCGGGAACAATCTTCCTGCATCTAGCCTGTCCAACCCCTTAAGAATCTTGTAAGTTTCTATAAGATCCCCTCTCCATCTCCTAAATTCTAGAGAGTATAAACCGAGTCTATGCAGTCTTTGTTCATAAGACAGTCCTGACATCCCAGGAATCAGTCTGGTGAACCTTCGCTGCACTCCCTCTATGGCAATAATGTCCTTCCTCAGATTTGGAGACCAGAACTGTACGCAATACTCCAGGTGTGGCCTCACCAAGACCCTATACAACTGAAGTAGAACCTCCCTGCTCCTATACTCAAATCCTTTTGCTATGAAAGCTAACATACCATTGGCTTTCTTCACTGCCTGCTGTACCTGCATGCCTACTTTCAATGACTGGTGTACCATGACACCCAGGTCGCGCTGCATCTCCCCTTTTCCTAATCGGCCACCATTTAGATAGTAGTCGGTTTTCCTATTTTTGCCACCAAAGTGGATAACCTCACATTTATCCACATTATACTGCATCTGCCAAACATTTGCCCACTCACCCAGCCTATCCAAGTCACCTTGCATTCTCCTAGCATCCTCCTCACAGCTAACACTGCCCCCCAACTTAGTGTCATCCGCAAACTTGGAGATATTGCCTTCAATTCCCTCATCCAGATCATTTATGTATATTGTAAATAGCTGGGGTCCCAGCACTGAGCCTTGCGGTACCCCACTAGTCACTGCCTGCCATTGTGAAAACGACCCATTTACTCCTACTCTTTGCTTCCTGTTTGTCAGCCAGTTCTCTACCCACATCAATACTGAACACCCAATGCCATATGCTTTAAGTTTATATACTAATCGCTTATGTGGGACCTTGTCAAAAGCCTTCTGGAAGTCCAGATACACCACATCCACTGGTTCTCCCCCATCCACGCTACTAGTTACATCCTCGAAAAATTCCACAAGATTCGTCAGACATGATTTACCTTTCGTAAATCCATGCTGACTTTGTCCAATGATTTCACCACTTTCCAAATGTGCTGCTATCCCATCTTTAATAACTAACTCTAGCAGTTTCCCCACTACCGATGTTAGACTAACTGGTCTGTAATTCCCCGTTTTCTCTCTCCCCCCTTCTTAAAAAGAGGGGTTACGTTTGCTACCCGCCAATCCTCAGGAACTACTCCAGAATCTAAAGAGTTTTGAAAGATTATCACTAATGCATCCACTATTTCCGGAGCTACTTCCTTAAGTACTCTGGGATGCAGCCTATCTGGCCCTGGGGATTTATCGGCCTTTAATCCATTCAATTTACCCAACACCACTTCCCGACTAACCTGGATTTCACTCAAGTACTCCTTTGACCTGCGGTCCCCTGCTATTTCCGGCAGATTATTTATGTCTTCCTTAGTGAAGACGGAACCAAAGTAGTTATTCAATTGGTCCGCCATATCCTTGTTCCCCATGATCAACTCCCCTGTTTCTGACTGCAAGGGACCTACATTTGTTTTAACTAATCTATTTCTCTTCACATATCTATAAAAACTTTTGCAGTCAGTTTTTATGTTCCCTGCCAGTTTTCTTTCATAATCTATTTTTCCTTTCCTAATCAAGCCCTTTGTCCTTCTCTGCTGGTCTCTGAATTTCTCCCAGTCCTCTGGTATGCTGCTTTTTCTGGCTACTTTGTATGCATCATCCTTTGCTTTGATACTATCCCTGATTTCCCTTGTTATCCACGGATGCACTACCTTCCCTGATCTATTCTTTTGCCAAATTGGGATGAACAATTTTTGTAGTTCATCCATGCAGTCTTTAAATGTCTTCCATTGCGTATCCACCGTCAACCCTTTTAGAATTGATTGCCAGTCAATCTTGACGAATGCACGTCTCATACCCTCAAAGTTACCTTTCCTTAAGTTTAGAACCATTGTTTCTGAATTAACAATGTCACTCTCCATCCTAATGAAGAACTCGACCATATTATGGTCACTCTTGCCCAAGGGGGCACGTACAATAAGACTGCTAACTAACCCTTCCTCATTACTCAATACCCGGTCTAAAATAGCCTGCTCTCTCGTTGGTTCCTCTACATGTTGATTTAGATAACTATCCCTCATACTTTCCAAAAAATCCTCTTCCTCAGCGCCCCAGCCAATTGGATTCACCCAATCTATATGTAGATTGAAGTCACCCATTATAACTGTTTTGCCTTTGTCGCATGCATTTCTAATTTTCTGTTTTATATCATCCCCAACTTCACTACTACTGTTAGGTGGCATGTACACAACTCCCACTAGTGTTTTCTGCCCCTTAGTGTTTCGCAGCTCTACCCATACCGATTCCACATGCTCCAAGCTAATGTCCTTCCTTTCCATTGCGTTAATCTCCTCTCTAACCAGCAACGCTACCCCACCTCCTTTTCCTTTCTCTCTATCCATCCTGAATATTGAATATCCCTGGATGTTGAGCTCCCAGCCTTGGTCACCCCGGAGCCATGTCGCCGTGATCCCAACTATATCATACTCATTAATAGCTATCTGCACGTTCAACTCATCCACCTTATTACGAATACTCCTTGCATTGAGACACAAGGCCTTCAGGCTTGTTTTTACAACGCTCTTACCCCTTATACAATTTTGTTGAGAAGTGGCCCTTTTTGATTTTTGCCCTGGTTTTGTCTGCCTGCCTCTTTTACTTTTCACCTCGCTCCCTATTGCTTCCACCCTCGTTTTACACCCACCTGCCTCTCTGCTCCTGTACCCAGAAAAGAAGTTTCCCCTCATGTTACCCCTAAACTTCTGTCCCTTAATTCTCATGTTTTGCCCTCTTGTTTGAATCTTCCCTATACCTGAGCACCTTTCAAAGAACCAAGACCAATTTTAAATACTGAATGGACACCTTTCGAGCTATATGCCTCTGTTAGGAAGTTACTGCAGTGGTGTGAAACCCTGTCTGATCATATTCCTCTCCAATATTTTGTTTTAATTAAATGATTTTTAATATACCACCTCAGTGCCAATGTAGAAGTCAACATTTCTCCCATTCACCCAGCAGTAACTTCACGTGTCCACATTTGTTTGTGCTACTTAAACTTCAAATGAGAACTATGTAATTTGCTCTCATAAATATTCGCATGCACAAAATATGTTTAAATATTATTTAAATATCAAAGTGTAACCAGTGTTGTCCTGAAGTGGAACAGATGGACAGTCTGCAAGGTTTTTATACGTTGATCTCTACATTAAATCTTGCATTTGTATATCATGCATTATTTATTGCAAAATCCCTCACTGACTTCTGCAAGCTACCTCATTTTTTGAAGGAAAATATATGTCAAATTACTTCGTTCGCACATAAAATATACAGCAAGTAGGATCAGGATCTTATTGCTGCAGGTGTTTAAAGCTGTATTGAAGAAGTAATTCAAATAAAACAGTATTTCATCCGTGGAAAGGACTGAATTACTTGCACAATAATACATTGCGAGCAGGTTAGCAGTGTGTTGCAAGTTAGCAAATATATTAATAAAATATTATCCCATGCTTTATTTTAGATTCATGAGGGGGGGGAGCAAATTATAATGCTCACTATCATCTGTAATCAAGTAGCCAGCCATTAATAATAATAATAATATTAAACTTTATTTCAGACTCAGGGTCCAGACAAGGGACAACATTACATAAAAAACGCTGCATATAAAATCATCAAATACATATAAAATCTTAGTATTTCACATAAAATCATTATGAATTATATATATTAAAAAAAACATAATCCATGATTTAAAATCCAGAATAAAAAAGAAAGATCAGTGTCCTACAACGAGACAGCGATACCAGTGTCTCCACAAATGGGATTCGTAACGTGTAGTGCTAAATCTTATGTTTGACAAGGGGACGATAATTCCATTTTTAGAGTCATTTATCATGCAAATGAATTTATACATATGATTTCTTAGGATAGCTTCTAAAGTACTGACTCCTGCAGCCACAAACATGTTACTAGCACTACACCATCTAGGTTTCCTTAGCAGTGTTCTCATGGCTTCATTATCGGCCACCTTTACAAACCTCTACAAACTTGTCTTTCCGTAGTTCGACAACAGGTGCCCAGTATAGAGTGGTGTGCAATATGCTCTAAACAGCAACATCTTCACCACATCTGTACACGCACCGAACTTACGCGAGATAATATTTGCCTGTACGTACAACATATGTTGTTGCCTATAAATATCCTCATCATCTGTCATTTGTTCTGTAATAAAATGCCCAAGATATTTTACCTCATTACAGACACTAAGATTATTGTCAGACAATTAAAAATCAAGACATGTTAGACATTTATCATCTTTGGTTCTACAGATCATAACAGCACTCTTACAAGCATTATATTTAATATCATGTTCCACACCATACACCGAACACATAGTAAGGAGCAGCTGGAGACCAGCGCTAGATGGACTAAAGACTACAAGATCATCTGCAATAATAATATGGTTCACTAAAATACTACCAATCATGCACACAGTATGATATGCTTTCAATTGCTTGAACATGTCATCAATATAAAGATTAAAAAGGATTAGGGACAAAATTCCCCCTTGCCTAACACCATTGCTAACCCCAAATGGGGCTGAGACCCTATCGCCCCATTTTATTTGCATAGTCCGGTGGGCATACCAATAATTCTCACAATGTATATAGGCACCCCACTTTGACTCATTTTAACAAACAGCTTTCTGTAATTAACACGATCAAAGGCTTTGGAAGCATTAATAAAGCACATAAGAATTGAAGAGTTTTTGCCTCTATATTTGTTTACAATCTCCTTTAGGGCATATATGCACAAGTCAGTGCCATGTTTAGCTTTAACACCAAACTGGTTATCTGTGAAGTAACAAACGCATTTACTCTATCCTGCAGAATTCTTTCTAAGACGTTTGACAATATGCTGGCTAAAGCTATGGGCCTGTAATTGTTTAGGCTGGCTATTTTAGCAGCTTTGCCCTTAATGACCAGCACTAGCAGAACAGACAACATTGATTCTGGTAACAAGCCATGATTCATAAAGCCAGTAAAACAAATAACAAGGAGAGGGGCTATCCTCATACTCGCATATTTAAGATGTTCAGCAGGAATATGATCTAAGCCACTTGCATTGTTGTTGGACAGCTTGTCCATGACATGATGCACCTCATGTGACGTAATCACCATTGAATTATTACTCTCAATATTGCCCACCCTATACAAGTCACCTTGGACACAGTTGAATAAAGTACTATAATGTTGTCGCCATAACTCCACGATATTAGCTGTTCCGGAGATTCCATCTACAGTGCATCTAGAGATGTTTTGCAACTGTTAAGAGCTCTCACTTCTTTCCAAAAATCAGTAGCAGTGTTACTTAGCAGCTTCTTAGGAACAGAATCAGCCCTCATAGCTTGCTCATTTTTACAGATGAAGCGAACAGCATACTTATACCTTGCATTAGTGAGCTTCTTGTACTCAAACACAGGCCCCTGTCTGGGTCTACCTGCCATAGCCCATGATTTAGTGGCTTCACGGGCTTCAGCGTGATACTCAGCTACATACATATTCCTGCCAGGCCTGATGTTATGTGTCTTATTTTTATGCTTGCAGTAGGGCTTACTGCCTACATATAGAGCACTTACTATATCATTATACATGGAGCAGAAACCCCCCCTATGCTTCATGTCCTTACAATTAACATTACTACACATTATTGCATCTTTAGGTAGATTAATATTGCTTACGGATTTATCTGTATGGGAATAATAGGCTAAGATGTCTTCCTTTGTTGGGGTTGACCAGTCCAGTTTTTCTGTGTTAAAGCTATTTCTATCTCTGGATATCACAGGTAGGTGTTTATTGCCATAGCAACAGGTATATGATCAGTCATTGCTGTCCCATACAAAATGCTCATACACCCCAAGTCAAGCCACTTTTAGTAATATAGCACATTTAAAAAACATCTCTCGTTGGCCAAAGTGCTTTACATTGGTGGAGGTACTAACATTATACAACAGTGGTTCATAGATTAAATACAAACATCACAACATACATATAGCCCTCGCTCAGAGGACGTCAAGAAAGGTTTGGGAGTAGAGATGAGTTTTAAGTCTTGACTTAAAGGAGTCGATGGAGGGGGGAGTTCTGATGGGAAGAGGGATGCTGTTCCACAATCTAGGAGCTGCAACCGCAAAGGCGCGATTGCCCCGAGTTTATGCCTAGACCGCGGGATGTTCAGTAACCCCAAAGTCGGCCGATCTGAGGGACCTGGAGGTGGTGTGGTGGGTGAGCAGACTTTTAATGTAAATGATGTAAATTGGGACCACCTCCAATGAGGCATGTGCATAAGCTGTACTAATACAGTTGTCCAGCCATGACCTAGGATGCCAGGCCTCACTAACATAAGTATAACTATCTGTAGGTAAAAGCACTTTGCTTGACAATATTGAATTATTATCTTGACAGAACTGAGCCATATGATTGGTAAATAATGAGTTCCTGTCTGAGATATCTGCATTCATAACCCCAATGACATATACACTACAATAATTATTGTTTTGAATAAAGGAATAGATGAAAGCAAGCGGATTTAAATATTCATCCTCATTCTGATGGCATTCATAGGGTGTATATACATTCAGGATTCCTTGTTGTTGTGAGCAAACTGTATTGCAATACCCCAATCAGCATTAAGCCGAACGACATTTATTGTTCCCTAGAATAGCCACACGCCCTGGTATCCTACCCCTGACTATTCCCATGCCAAGGTCAGTTGTAGACTCCCCAGCCGTTGGAAAGTTGTCATTAAAAGAATTGAGTTTGTCTACGGAGGCACGACGTCGAGGCGGTGTGTAATGCATCGCGGCAGCTGCGGGCCAACAAGTAATTGCCGCGCGGAATGTTTGAACACGGTCAGTTTTTCGGAGCCCCGCACGATGTCGGGACCAACTCCGCACAACTCCATACGGCTCTGACGGTCGGACCGGCCCCGCGAGGCCAGACGGCTCAAGTGACCACATTAGGTCGCGCTCACTGCATGGAGTCGCATGCTGATGGGACAGGCCCTTAAGTTTGTGAATGGGCAGATGAAGATTAGGCAGATTAAGATTATTGTAGTTGATCATAAAACTACTGCACCAAGGAACAGTATGCCGTAACACATTCAATCCATGAGTGATGTTCAAATAACAATAGAAATGCACCCTAGGTGAGACACCCAACTAACTATAGCAATGTTACAAAATTTTGAGATTTAAAAAATCAAGTCTGCAATTTATCCCCTCAGATAAAGCATAAAAATAAGTTTAATTTGACACCTAATTCACTTTCATATCTTCAGTATTAAAAAAAGTTAGGGCCATTCTCATACTCGGAAATTAGCAACTTGCTTCCTATTGCTTTTCTATTGACTTGACACAAAAGTTGTGATCGAGAACATTCAAAAGCCCATAACTTCCTTAAAAATTAAGAGAACTTAAAGAAATTTTCAGTTATTATAGATTGAAGTATTCTGAAACAAATATGAAACAATCTTACTTGGATGACCTGAAATTAAAGCATATAATTAGTTAGTTACCCAATTGTAGCCAATTACAAAATTCAATTACTAGATCTAAACATCTATCCATTTCTTAAGAAAAAATTAAAAAGACATTTTAAGCCTAAGTGTCCAAATATAAGTCACACAACAATTCACAATATAACATGATTTTTAAATATAATTGTCTTTAATTTATAGGCCAAATTGAAGGAATTCAATGTTTAATGCCTGTAAATTAATGGGCATTTTAAACAGCTTGCGAGTGGGATTTTCTGGAATGCGATGGATTAGAACATTGTGGTTGCAGTGAATTTAAACCCAATATCGGCAGGAAATTTTCTGCCGGTTCATATGGGGGCTAAATCACCATTTCGCAACATGAAATATTGATTAAAGTCCCCTAAAAAAGCAAGTTTATATGTAAAAATAAACGGCTTTCACTTAACTGTCCCCTACGTTAAATCGGTCCCCGTTGTCGGCGTTCACGGCATTAGTAGCTAATTTTTATTTTACTGCAGTGATTAAGTAGTCGGGCTATTTATTTAAAAAAACGGACTTACCGGCAGTCGGAATGCATTTCCAAAGATAGATCGCACTCCGACAACAGAAAGCTCCGGATTGCATGGCGAAAACCGCATTTTAACCCCGCCCCCCCTCCTTAAAGGTGCCAAAGTCGCGCACACGGCCAGCAGCAGAACTGCAGCACTGCTAAAGGTAAGTTTTGTAACATACCTGCTAACTAACTATCAATAAGACAACATAACTCAAAGTGTTGAATATAAACGTCAGACTATAATAATCATAATATATTGTGATCCAGTCTCAACACATCTGATTGTTGGGAAAGGGACAACTAAAGGGCCTGTCCCACTTGGCGATTTTTTTGGTGACTGCCGGTGTCATATCAGTGTCGCCAAAATATTTTGAACATTTTAAAATCCAACGACAACAAAAAAAATGTTGCGGCACTTGAAAAGACACCGCGCGTCAAACGTCATCACGCCGCGTCACACCGCAAATTTTTCGGTAACCTGATACGTCAGTCAATGTTGCCGGCAGTCGCCGAAAAGATTGCCAAGTAGGACAAGCTCTTAAGTATTACAGAAAATATACACAATGGACTTTTCCCCAGGGATAATGTTACTGGATAACACTAACAAAATCTTAAACATGGGTTCAGGTACAAAAGGCAAACCTGAGACTGTTAACGGGAAGGGTTCTTCATGTAAGGAGAGATCAGAACATGCAAGCATACTCCAGCAATTTGTTTGTGTAATTCTTCACACCAACCCATGCCAAAGGAGGGGTCCTAAATAACCATATAACCATATAACAATTACAGCACGGAAACAGGTCCTCTCGGCCCTTCCAGTCCGTGCCGAACATTTATTTTCCCCTAGTCCCATCTACCTGCACTCAGACCATACCCCTCCATTCCCTTCCCATCCATATACCTATCCACTTTACTTTTAAATGTTAAAATTGATCCTGCCTCCACCACTTCTGCTGGAAGATCATTCCACACAGCCACCACTCTCTGAGTAAAGAAGTTCCCCCTCATGTTACCACTAAACTTCTGTCCCTTAATTCTCATGTCATGCCCTCTTGTTTGAGTCTTCCCTACCCTCAATGGGAAAAGCTTATCCACGTCAACGCTGTCTATCCCTTTCATCATTTTAAAGACCTCAATCAAGTCCCCCCTTAATCTTCTGCGCTCCAAAGAATAAAGACCTAACTTGTTCAACCTTTCTCTGTAACTTAGTTGCTGGAACCCAGGCAACATTCTAATAAATCTCCTCTGTACACTCTCTATTTTGTTGACATCCTTCCTATAATTAGGCGACCAAAATTGTACACCATACTCCAGAATTGGTCTCACCAATGCCTTGTACAATTTTAACATTACTTCCCTACTCCTATATTGAATGCTCTGATTTATAAAGGCCAGCACACCAAAAGCTTTCTTTACCACCCTATTTACATGCGATTCCACCTTCAGGGAACTATGCACAGTTATTCCTAGATCCCTCTGTTCCACAGCTTTCCTCAATTCCCTATGATACTGAATCCATTCAAATTGCAGCTTGCTTCTATAACCCCTCTTGGATGCTAGTGACACAAACACATGACTGAGGGTGGGAACATCAGGCACGCTGACAGTTACTTTCCACCACTCAGACCAAAGGTTGAAGTAGCTCATCTGAGACATGAGGTCTTTTCTACTATTTTTTCAATGGGTCTACATACAGGTGCGTGCAGTGTTTCAAAAAGAAACAAGATATAAGGATTTGACTGTTAACAATTTAGCCAAGAGGAAATCAAGTAATCATACTTTATTAAATTACCTCCTTAATTTTTAGGCATATTAACAATTATGTATAATTAATATCAAAGGAGAGGGAACGAGAGGGCAAACATGATCCACCCTTTTATAAAACAACCAAAAAAAAGACACTAATTCTCCCCAGTTGAATATATTTCCAATATATTCATGGCAAAACAAGGTGAGATTTGCCTGTCAGTGCTGGGGGGTCTGTGACTAATTTTAGTGTTACATCATTATAAATAGTAACTTACACTTGCTGGCATACATAGGCATTGCAATTTATGTTCTCGTCTTACAGTAAACCCGTTGACAGTGTAATAGCCTGGCTAGCTATACACTACCTGAGGGAAATTCTCACTCCTTTTCTCGTGTAAGTAGGATGCTGGTGGATTTGAAACTGAATGGGTAGATTTATCACCACATTTCACCTCCACACTGGACACCTGCAAATGTAATGGCCTACAAAGTGAAGCATATGCAATGGGCATCAGGCTTGGCAAACTGCCTGAAAAAGTTAACTTTGAAAACTACTTTTATTGAAGCTATGAGTGGGTTTCTGAACTTTGCAGGAAGAATATATGCCACTGCAGTTCCTGGATCCTCTTACACGCATTACCTTCACTTTAAATACTTTTCCAAGGCCACCTGGTTGTGAATGTGGTATCCATTTCAAAAGTGAATGGAGATGGAGTGGTCAGGAAGCTTTGTAAAATGTTTCACTTATCATTGATACTTTTTTGAATATCTTTCATTCATTGTTATTTATCTCTCCACATCACCATCTATATCTCTTGTTTCCCTGATCCCTAACCAGTTTGAAGAAGGGTCTCGACCCGAAACGTCGCCTATCTCCTTCGCTGCTTAGATGCTGCTGCACCCGCTGAGTTTCTCCAGCCTTTTGTGTACCCTCGATTCTCCAGCATCTGCAGTTCCTTCTTTAACAAAATGTTTCAATTGTTTGCTGCCTAATCCCACCTTGAAAGATGGGAGACAAATCAATTATAAAATCAGGGTTCTGCGTTGGTTGTGGTTTACATGCCAATATGGTGGAGCATCTAAAATGCCTGCTTGGTGTACATACAAAGATATGCAGATGCTGGTTTACAAAAAAAGACACAAAGTGCTGGAGTAACTCAACGGGCCTGGCAGCCTCTCTGGAGAACATGGATAGGTGACATTTTAGGTCATGACCCTTCTTCAGACTGATTGTGGTGGGGGAGGGAGAAATCGAGAAGAACGGAGGGACATGACGAAACACAGCACATGCTTATTCCTCTTTCTCTTTAGATTAGATTTTATTACTTGTCATTTGAACCTCAGAGAGCTCAAACAAAACTCCGTTTCTACAGCCATACAAACAGAACAATTCATAAAAAAACACACAAACAATTCAATTGACACAAACATCCATCACAGTGAATCTCCTCCTCACTGTGATGGAAGGCAAAGTCTTCTCTCTCCCACGCACCATTTCTCTCCTGAGGTCGAAGCCCCAGGCAGGCGATGTTAAGTCCCACGGCCATTGAGGCCACGCCGGGCGATGTATGGCCACGCTCGAGGCCCAAATGTCACAACGCTGGAATGGCCCGCGGCCATTAGAGCCGCGCCGGGCGATGTACAGCCCCACAGTTTATATTCCTAAACTGAAAGGGATTGCTGACAGCTACTCAAACAAGGAGTATATTCTAATGAAATGGAGTTTATAAATATTGTTTGCTTGATATTTAACTCTGCCGTTGCCGAAGACACCTTGATATGGTGTCTGTTTTGGAAACCTACTAAAGGTCTTCACCAGCATGAGGGAGAAACATGCCTTTTGTCAACCATGCTCAGTTTCACTTAGAACATAAAACAGTACAACACTAGAACAAGGCCTTAGGCCCATAATGTCCCTGCTGAACATAATAATAATAATAATATATTTTATTGTCATTACACATAAGTGCAACGAGATTTGGTTTGCAACTTCCATCCGATATCATAACTTAAACGACTAATAACATTTAGGTTTAGATGCCCTGAGAACAAGGTTTGTAAAACAAACATTAGACCAGTAAAGTCAAAACAGACTAAAGTGCAGATGTGTCTGTGCAACGTGACCATCCGAGGGAGACAGTCCATGGGGGGGGGGGGGGGGGCACTCAGCAGGGCCGGTTCAGAGCCGCTATAGCTCTGGGAATGAAGCTGTTCCTGAGTCTGGAGGTGCGGGCGTAGAAGGCCTTGTAACGTCTGCCGGAAGGGAGTAGTTCGAACAGTCCATTACAAGGGTGAGAGGAGTCTTTATGGATGCTGACGGCCTTCCTGAGGCACCGTGTGTGCTAGATGCCCTCCAAGCAGGGGCAGAAAACAGGGGCCAGAGGGGACACGTCCCCCCCATGTTTTGAGAGGTGGGGGACATCCCCCCCCAATCCCAACCGGGTCTCCACCCGAGTGCCCCCTCCCCCAACTGGTGGCCAGAGAGGTCAGGAGTCAGGCGCGAGCTGTATCCCCAGGCCCACAGCCAGCATAGTGTCTTTGTTTAGCACTGGATTGCATTTCTGAAGCCCCGCGCGTGTGCGTGCATGTGTGTGTGTGCGTGTGTGTCAAAACATTGTGTCCCCCATCCCCTCCATGTTTTTATAGCGAGTTCCGCTCTTGCCTCCAAGGCTGGTAGCGGAGTCCCAATAATCTTTTGCGCTCTGTGGACGACACGCTGAAGAGCTCTCCTCTCCGCCTCCGTGCAGCTGAGATACCACACAGAGATGCCATACATTAGTATGTTCTCTGTGGTGCAGTGGTAGAAGGTCATCAGCAGCTGTTGGGGCAGACCAGTCCATTTCAATGTTCTCAGGAAGAACAGTCGTGCTGTGCCTTTTTGACCAGCGCAGCAGTGTTGGTGGACCATGAGAGGTCCTCTGAGATGTGAGTGCCCAGAAACTTAAAGCTGGACACTCTCTCCACAGTGTCCCCATAGATGGAGATTGGGGCGTATTCCCCATTCTGTGACCTCCTGAAGTCGATAATCAGCTCCTTGGTCTTGGAGGTGTTTAGTGACAAGTTGTTATCTGAGCACCAGTCCGCCAGGTTCTGCACCTCCGCTCTATAGTTTGTTTCATCACCGTTGTGTAAAGATGTTAACACGTACACAGTGTTTCTTTACCAAGTCTTTATTAATCACATATATCGATGCCCTAGTTGTACATGGTCTGCACGTTTTACTAGAGGAGGTACCAGGGATGGAGAGACAGTAATATACTTGGTGAAAGGGGAGTGGCTACACAACCTACAATTAAAGGGACATGCACTAAACATCTACATCCTTCCTCTTGCAAAAGAAAGGAACGTGACAGCCGACCATGTCTCATACACTAGAGCAACTGGAAAAGGATAGACAGGAGGACTACGATGTGGGGACTTGCGTGGTGACAAAGGGATTGGAGGCGAGCGACCTGGCGATGGGGAAGAGATGGCTGGAGACACAGGAACAGTCACAGGGAGAAGAACCGGAACAGGGCGAGCAGGCACAGGCTTAGCGACCGCTACAGGCGGGAGAGCGGACAGAGGGGGAGCATGGGGGTCAGCAGGAGGAGGAGGAGAGGGCTCGTTCACCAGGCGGAGGTGCCGCCTGGACCGACGGTAAACAGTACCATCGAGGTTCACCAGATAGGAGCGAGGTGAACCAGCCGTCCCAACAACAACCGCAAGGCCAGGGTGACCGGAGGTGGAATGCATGCGGACAACCTGACCAGGAGACAGAGGAGGCAGGGCATGGCAAGACCTGTCGTGGGATCGCTTTTGAATGGACCGCTTGGTAGCAATACGCTCACGGACCACGACAGGTTTTACAACAGCTGGGGTAAGAGTCTGCTGGGCCACCGGAATGGGAGGTCGAGTAACCCGGGACATGAGGCGCTGCGCCGGAGATCCCAGAACACCGTCACGGGAAATGTTTCGCAGGTTGAGGAGGGCGAGGTAAATGTCAGACTTCGATGCGCGGCAGCGATTCAACAAGTCCTTTGCGCTGCGAACAGCACGCTCGGCCAGGCCATTGCTCTGAGGGTACTCAGGGCTACTAGTGTAATGCCGAAAGTTCCAGCGGTCAGCAAAGTCCTTGAACTCCGCACTGGTAAATTGGCTGCCGTTGTCTGACTGCAGGCTCGCTGGTGATCCAAAGGTCGCGAAGTGGCGGCGCAGCTTCGTGATAACAGCAGAAGAGGAGAGAGAAAACAACTGGTCGACCTCATACCAGTTGGAGTAAGAGTCGACAAGCACCAAGAAGTGCTTGCCGTGCCACTCAAAAATGTCCGTTGCCAGCGCCGACCATGGCAGGTCCGGTGCGGGCTGCTGCAGAAGGGGCAAACGCTGCTGCTGCGGGGCGAGACTGTTGCAGGTAGGGCAAGATGACACCCGGTCCCGAAAATACACAGCCATATCAGGCCAATAAAACTGGCTTTGGGCGATAGAGAGAGTGGCCTCGGCGCCAGGGTGACCCCGATGCGCGGTGTCGAAATACTGTTGGCGAAGAGCCTCAGGTACCACAACCTTGTGACCCTTAACGATAACTCCATCTCGTAGCACCAGCTCGTCACGGACTAGGAAGTAGGGCACTGCCGCGGCGGGCAGGGAAGAACGTCGCTCGGGCCAACCCCTTTGAATGACCGCAGCTAGCTGTTGGAGCGAGGCGTCAGCAGCAGTGTGTTTAACTAAGCACTGTAGTTGTTTTGAAGGAACAAAGTTGACGTTCAGGACAATCATACCTGAAGCCTCGTAAGGGTGACGGGTGGTCGAAGCCAGAGGAGCCCGAGACAGCGTGTCATCAATAAACATGTCCTTGCCTCTACGGTACACTACGGAGAAGGTAAAACGCTGCAGCTGCAGCATCATCCGCTGCAGCCTGGAGGAGGCAGCGTGAATCGGCTTGCCGAGGATGGTGACCAGAGGCTGGTGGTCGGTCTCAATAGAGAATTCAGTTCCCAGGATATAGTCCTTAAATTTTGAACATGCAAACACAACAGCCAGCAGTTCCTTTTCGATCTGGGCATAGCACTGCTCAGCTGGAGTCATCGTGCGAGACGCGAAGGACACGGGTAACTGGACCCCATCATGAACTTGCAAACAAGCAGCACCCAGCCCGAACTTTGAAGCATCGCACGTGAGGACAATAGGACGGTTCAAATCGAAATATTGCAGCGTCGGAGTGCAGACAAGCTTCGAACGCAGCATATCGAAAGCAGCCTGGTGTTGTGGGAACCAGGACCATGCAGTGTCTTTCTTCACCAAGTCCCTTAAAGGGGCACTCAACTCGCTCAGATCGGGGGTGAATTTTCCCAAGTAATTTGCCATGCCAAGGAAACGCTGGAGGCTAGGCACATCCACAGGAGCAGGCATCTCCGAGATAGCAGCGGTCTTCTGTGGGTCGGGCTTCAGCCCGGACGCTGTGAAGACGTGTCCCACATAAGTGACCTCCGGGACACGGAACCGGCATTTACTAGGGTTGAGCTTTAGATTTACCTCCCGAGCTCGATCCAAAACTAGTCGGAGGTTGTGGTCGTGCTGTTCCACATCTTTACCATACACCAAGATGTCATCTACAATGATAGCGCACGGGAGCCCCGCAAACAGCTGTTCCATCGTCCTCTGGAAAACTTCACTGGCGGAGCTGATCCCGAACGGCATGCGCAGGAATCGGAACCTCCCAAAGGGAGTGGCAAAGGTCGTCAGGTAGGACGATTGTTCATCTAGCGGTATCTGCCAGAACGAGCTCTTAGCATCCAGCACCGAAAACACAGTGGCAGGGCCAACCTGTGCAGCAACATCTTCGACAGTACGCATGGGATAGTGCGGGCGCTTGATAGCCAGGTTCAAATCTTTGGGGTTGATGCAGATCCGTAGCTCACTCTTGTCCTTCTTGGCAGCAACCACCATGGTGGAGACCCACTGAGTGGGCTCGCTCACCTCTTTCAGAATGCCTGTAGCCACCATGTCCCGAAGGGTGGACTCGACCCTATCCTTCATCGTAAAGGAGACCCGGTGTGGAGGGCGTATAACTGGATCCACGTCAGGTTTTAGAGAGATCTCATAACTGCAGGGGAGCATCCCCAGCGCATTGTCAAACCGATCGGGGTACTCGGCTAACGGGTCCAAAGGTTGCTGAACTAAACGGATCTCCCGGTGAAAATTGACCAATCCGAGGTCTTGGCATGCCCGAACGCCGAGCAGTGTAACACATTTCTCGTTAACCAGGAAGAAGGAGAGGGGCCGAACGGTCTCTAGCACTTCACAGTTCAGGGTAGCCTTCCCCACAGGGACAAGCAACCCTCCCCCATAAGCACGAAGGACAGAGCTCAACAGTGACTCGCTCATTATTCCTTATCTTCTTGAAAAGGCTAGTAGACATAACGTTCGTGGCGGCCCCAGTATCGACCTTGGCAGAGAACGTAGAACCATTGACAGTAACTTGCACAGTAGGGTCTGTTATCCGAGCAGGTGCCTTCCTAACTGAAAACACGCTGAGCTCACTCTGAGAAGAGTCCGAATCAGACAGTGGGAGGTTGTCAGGAGAGTGATAAGAACCAGACGCAGTACCATCCCGTACCAGGTAATTAGAGTGCCTGCGCTGTTGCTGGGCAGGATTTTTTCTAGCTCTGCATGCTGACGAGAAGTGGTTAGGCTTGTTGCAGAAGTTACAAATCTTTCCCACCGCAGGGCACACGTTGAAACGATGAGTCACAAAGTTACAGTTCGGGCAGCGCTTCTCCAGCTTGGAACTTGAACCATAGCTGGCCCCACGGCGAGTTTGCTGAGCAGGACAGCGGGTTGCGACGGTAGCTGCCCGAACCTCATGATCAGGGGGTGGTGCAGCAGAGATAACAGCCTCAGACATCTTTGCAGCATGCAGGGCAGCCTGGAGAGTGTCTGCCTTACACAGGAGCTCCGACCGCAGCTTTTCATTTCGTAGACCATACACCAAGACATCGCGGGTCAGGGTCTCTGGGGTAGCGTCATTCAGGTGGCATCGCCTAGCCAGGTGCCGTAGGTCAGCGTAGAAGTTGCCGACAGACTCACCGGGTTTCTGACGACGTCCAAAAAACTTAAAATGCTCCAGAATAGAGTTCGTGGGCACATCACACATCTCGTTGAACTTTCCCAGTAGACAGTCAAGGTCCTCGGGGTCCTCATCCGGCCCATACTCAAACGATTCAGAGCGCTCCAGAGCCTCGGAGCCGGCTAGATTCAATAGCAGCGACGCTTTAATGGCAGAGGAAACTCCCGGGTGCACGATAGCCACATAATGCCGAAAATCCCGGCGGAACGCATTCCACCGGTGAGCGATGTCGTCGTCAAAGACAAGGGACTCAGGCTTGCGGCAGGAGGAAGCCATAACCAGGCAGGGAAGGGTAACTGGGGCAAAAAAAAACTAAACCCGATAAACAGGAGGCGCGCAATTCGAAACGACTGACACCATGTAACGATGTTAACACGTACACAGTGTTTCTTTACCAAGTCTTTATTAATCACATATATCGATGCCCTAGTTGTACATGGTCTGCACGTTTTACTAGAGGAGGTACCAGGGATGGAGAGACAGTAATATACTTGGTGAAAGGGGAGTGGCTACACAACCTACAATTAAAGGGACATGCACTAAACATCTACACGTTGGTGATCAGCCCGATCACTGTTGTGTCGTCTGCAAATTTGACAATGGTGTTGGTGTCAAATGCAGGGACACAGTCGTGGGTGAAGAGGGAGTAGAGCATGGGGCTCAGTACACAGCCCTGTGGTGTGCCGGTGCTCAGGGTGATAGTGGAGGACAGGTGCGGCCCCAGTCTCACTGCCTGCGGTCGCTCCCTCAGAAAATTCTGGATACAATCTCAGTGAGCTGAGGCATAGCTGGTGGAGTTTGGTGGTGAGCTTCGTGGGGATGACCGTGTTGGAGGCAGAGCTATAGTCAATGAAGAGCATCCTTACATAGGTGCCCTGTCTTTCCAGGTGGGTCAGGACAGTGTGAAGAGCCGCAGAGATGGCATCCTCTGTGGATCTATTTGCCCTGTATGCAAATTGATGAGAGTCCAATGATGCAGGGATACTGGATTTGATGTGGGAGAGGACCAGCTTTTCAAAGCACTTCATTGGTATTGGAGTTAGGCAACCGGGCGGTAGTCATTCAGGTTGGTGACTTTAGACTTTTTCGGCACCGGCACTATGGTAGCTGTCTTCAGGCACTTGGGGACCGTTGCCAGAGATAGAGACAGGTTGAAGATCCTCGTAAATACCTCCGCCAGCTGTACAGCACAGTCCTTTAGTACCCTACCCTGGACTCCATCCGGACCTGCAGCCTTGTGTGGATTGATCCTACGCAGAGCGCACTGTATCTCCTGGGTGCTCTGTGTTAAGGCCTGTCCCTCCGCCCTAGCCGGGGTTGTTCCTCTCCTGGTGGTGTTGCCAGTTTCAAAGCGGGCAAAGAAGGTGTTTAATTCATTGGCCAGTGTGATATCACTGTGGGGGCAGACGGGGCTGCTCTTGTAGTCAGTGATGTCCCTGACACCCTGCCACATGCTTCTGGTGTCCGCGGTGTTGAAGTGGTCTTCCACCCTTTGCCTGTGGATGTCTTTGGCCTTTTTTATGCCTTTGTTCAGGTTTGACCTGGCAGCACTGTAGGCAGAAGTGTTCCTGGATTTAAAGGCAATGTTGCGTGCCCTTAGCAGGTTCTCAACCTCCTTGTTCATCCACGGTTTGCGGTTTGGGAACATCTTTATTTGCTTGTCCACTGTGACAAACTCCACACAGCAGTTTATGTAGGAGAGCACAGTGGATGTGTACCCCTCCAAGTCTACCTCTGTACCACTGGTAGCCTGTTGTGCAAACAGGTCCCAGTCGGTGCAATCAAAGCAGTCCTGGAGTTGTAGGGTGGCGTCCTCGGGCCATATTTTGACCGTCTTTATTGCAGGTTTGGTCTTGTGGATGAGGGGTTTGTATGCAGGCAGTAGAAACAGTGAGAGGTGATCGGAGTTTCCCAGGGATGGGCAGGGGAGGGCTCTGTATGGGTCCTTGATGTTGGTGTACACTTTATCCAGCGTGTTTGAACCCCTGGTAGGGCACTGCACATGCTGGTGGAATTTGCGGAGTGCAGCTCGTAGGTCGACCTGGTTAAAGTCCCCTGCAACAATGAAGGCACCGTCGGGGTGAGCATCCTGCTGCTTGCTGATGGCCGAGTCCAGCTGTGCTAGCGCTAGGTTAGCATTAGCCTGTGGTGGGATGTACATGGCCATGATGATAACCACAGTAAACTTCCGAGGCAGGTAAAACGGCCCACATTTAAGCAGTAGGTATTCCAGGTCTGGGGAACAGTAGCTCTCTACTGCAGTGTGGTTGGTGCACCAGTCCTTGTTGATATAGATGCAGAGCCCTCCGCCCTTGCTCTTACCGCAGTCCTTTGTTCTATCAGCACGATGCAGTGACCGGTTGGTTAGGTCCACAGCCCCGTCGGGAACCAGCGCGCTGAGCCAGGTCTCTGCGAAGATCAGCACACAGCAGTCTTTCAGGGATCACTGGGTGTTGATCCAGAGCCTCACCTCAACCAGCTTGTTGGTGAGTGACCGGACATTCGCGAGAAAGACGCTTGGTAGCGATTGTCTTTGTGGGGCCCTCCGTAGCCTGTCCTGAACCCCCGCTGGCCTTCCACGTTTCTGCTTCCTCTCCCGGCGCATTCTCCGTCTCCTACCCTCCGGGGTGGTGATCCAGGAGGCTGTTCTGCCAAGCTCCATCGGAATTTTGGTGAGGGTACCGTAGTACTCACCAGCCAGTTTCTCGCAGCCACGTCCGATGTTGAGCAGTTCCGTTCGGCTCCACGTCCGACCTGCCGGGATCACAGTGCAGGTACTGGATTTCCCCGTCCTGGAGGCGAGTCCCTTATGGTGTTTTCTGGGGGTACTCGGAGTTCTAGGAGTTCTAGGGGTTCTGAGGTTTTTAGGTACCTTATTTTCACAGCCACATTCAGCCCCGGGCTGCGCCGAATTGACTCGGTCTGGGGAGCGCAAAGCCGCTGCGTCTGAGCGCACCGCCATCTTCCGGAGGGAGAGCAAGCTAAATTAATCTCCTCTGATGTGATCCATATCCCTCCCTTCCCTGCAAATCCATGTGTCATCAGCCTGAAGAAGGGTCTCGACCCGAAACATCACTTCTTCCTTCTCTCCACAGATGCTGCCTCACCGGTTGAGTTTCTCCATCATTTTTGTCTACCTGCCTATCCTACATATAGGTATGTTACAAAACTTACCTTTAGCGGTGCTGCAGTTCTGCCCCTGGACGTGTGCGCGACTTTGGCGCCTTTAAGGGGGGGGCAGGGTTGAAATGCGGTTTTCCCCTTGCAATCTGGAGCTTTAATTTCTCAGAGTGCGAGCTATTTCTGGAGATTCGTTCCGACTGCCGGTAAGTCCGTGTTTTAAAATAAATAACCCGACTATTTAATCACTGCAGTAAAATAAAATTTAGCTCCTAATGCCGTGAACGCCGACAACGGGGACCGATTTTACGTAGGGGACAGGTAAGTGAAAGCTGTTTATTTTTACATATAAACTTGCTTTTTTAGGGGACTTTAATCAATATTTCATGTTGCGAAACGGTGATTTAGTCCCCCTATGACCTGTCATAATTTTTCCTGACGATATGGGGTTTAAATTCACCACAACCGCAACGTTCTAATCCATCGCGTTCCAGAAAATCCCACTCGCAAGCTGTTTAAAATGCCCATTCATTTACAGGCATTAAACACTGAATTCCTTCAATTTGGCCTATAAATTAATGACAATTAGATTTAAAAATCATGTTATATTGTGAATTATTGTGTGAACGTTAATTGGACACTTAGGCTTTAATTTTTTTTTTTAATTTTTCTTAAGAAATTGATAAATGTTTAGATCTTGTAATTGAATTTTGTAATTGGCTACAATTGGGTAACTAACTAATTATATGCTTTAATTTCAGGTCATCCAAGTAAGATAGTTTCATTTTTGTTTCAGAATACTTCAATCTATAATAACTGAAAATTGATTTCAGTTCTCTTAAATTTTAAGGAAGTTATGGGCTTTTGACTGTCCTCGATCACAACTTTTGTGACAAGTCAATAGAAAAGCAATAGGAAGCAAGTTGCTTATTTCCAAGTATGAAAATGGCCCTAACTTTTTTAATACTGAAGATATGAAAGTGAATTAGGTGTCAAGTTAAACTTATTTTTATGCTTTATCTGATTGGATAAATTGCAGACTTGATTTTTAAAATCTCAAAATTTTGTAACATTGATACTACATAGTCAATGGAACACTAGGGTCCAGCTCTTGCATTACAATGGACTTGATTTCTTTTCCTAAGTGTATTTTGCACAAATGTCTTTTTTTTGAACAGTCTTGTTTCATGTACAGTTTGTTTTTGTGTTGCAAGTTAGATTTTATATGGTACCTGGACTGTACTGTAACATAGGAACATAGAAACAGAAAAATAGTTGCGGGAGCAGGCCATTCGACTATTTGAGCCAGCACCGCCATTCAATATGATCGGAGCTGATCATCTAAGATCAGTACCACATTCCAGCTTTTTCCCCACATCCAAAGTCAAAGTCAATTTTATCCGTCATATGCACCCGAAGGTGCAGTGAAATGAATTTGCCAGCAGCGATACACTTAAAAAGAAGAAACAATACACAATAGAATTTAACACAAACATCCACCACAACATTCTTCACTGTGGTGGAAGGCAACAAAGTCCAGCCAGTCCTCCTCCTTTGTTCATCCGTGGCCATAAACCCGCCGTAGTCGCCGCTATGGACAGCCGGATGTACAGGCCCTCTCGTCAGGATGATCAAAACTCCAACGTCGGGACGGTCAAACCGAATCGGCACTTTCCTACCGGAGACCGCGGCTTCAGGATGTTATAGGCCGCAGGCCGGCGGTCGGAGCTCTTCTCCGTCAATCCCCGGGAAGGGATCCCAGACTCTGGATGGTAAGTCCATGCCATGCCCGCGGCTAGAAGCTCTGCAGACCACAGCCCCATGATGCCAAAGTCACCAGGCCAGCAATCAGGGCACTCCTCTCTGGCGACCGCCAGCAAGGGTTCGCCCGTTCCGCGATGGAAAAGTCCACGCTGCGCCTGATGCTGAAGCTCTGGGCCCAACTCCGGGAAAGGCTGCTTCAATCCATGCTGTTAGGCCAGGAGGGAGGCAACATGGAAAAAATCGCCTCTCTGACGTGGGGGCAACCGAAGGCGGTTCCCCCTCTCCCCCCCACCATCCCCCACACAAGACACACCAAGAGACACCTAAACTAACATTTAGACCCACCAAAAAAAACCGTAAAATGTTGAAATAATGAACATGCTGCTGGCAGGGCAGCCAACTCACAGCGCCCCCACCAACCACTTATTCCTTGATTTCTTTAACCCAAAGTGCTAAATCTAACTTTGACATGTGTCAATAAACTCAACCACTTCTTGTTTTGTTCACCAAGGTGGATAGACTCACATCTATACACATATAACTACATCTGAAACCCATTTGTCCAGTTCCTCAACCTGAATAAATCAGACTGGCGCCTCTCTACTTCCTCCTAACTGCTCACACTCCCAGACTGCTTTGTGTTCTTTCCAACTTGGAGATGTTACATCTAATTTCATCATCTGAAATATTAATAAACTTTGCAAAAAGCAGTATCACTGCCTGCACATACAAAAAAATCCTGTTGATTCCTATTCTTTGTTTCCTGTGCCAGGCATTTCTTCATCCATCTTAGTATCTCACCCCAAACCCCATACACTTTACTGTCTAATTTCTAATGTGCAATGCTTTTTGAAAACCTTCTGAAGCTTCAAATACATCACATCGACTGGTTGTCAATCATCTGTTTGTTTAATCATATCATCAAAAAATTCCAGCAGATTTGTCAAGCATGATTTTCACTTCTTAAACCAGTGTTGATTTAATCTGATCCTTTCAGTGCTTTACAAATGGTCTACTATTATGTCTTTTATAATGGGTTCTTGTATTTTCCCTTCAACTGATAGTTAGCTAACTGGTTTATAATTTCCTTTTTTCTCTCTATCTTCTTTTTAAAATAGCGGAGTTATAGGACATAGAACATGAAATAGTACAAAGCAAAGACAGGCCCATAATGTCCATGTCGAACATGATGTAAGTTAAATTAATCTCCTCCCCCTGCATTTGATCTGCGTTTTCATGTACCCATCTCAAAGCCTCTTAAACAGCACTATTATACTTGCTTTCACTATCGACCCTGGCAATAAGATCCAGGCACCCAGCACTCCGTGTAAAAACATGTCCCACGTATCTCCTTTGCCCCTCTCACCTGTGCCCACTGGTTTTTGACATTTCCATCCTGTGTAAAAGGTGTTGATTGTCTACCCTATCTGCGCCTCGCATAATTTTATAAAGTTCTATGAGATCTCCCATCAGCCTACGACACTCCAGAGAAAACAATCCAACCAGGTTTTGTTGACCTCAATGCATCTGAATCTGAGAATGGGAGGACAACAATAGATGCCAACACATATGTGCAATACTGCCCATCAAAGGAAAATGTCTCCATCCAAGTGGAAAATACCCATATATTGTAATTTGCAAACAAAAATGCTTTACTACAGTTCAACAACCAGGAAATTTGCTTCAAACTAAATGATGATACCTCAAAAAAAGTATTTGCTTCCAATTCAGTTATGTGACACCTGAGGTGACTGATGGGGTCAAGTGCACCTTCTCTATTTTCATTATGGGTCAGGAATTTCCCGGAATCAATGAGAACATTGCACTTTATCCAGTGAGGCTTTGAAATATTCATACCCATGAATATTTCCTCTGTTCGTTCAATAAACTCTTCTCCTGATGTGCTTTGGGAGTGGGTGGCACAGTGGCGTAGGGGTAGAGTTGCTGCCTTAGAACTCGAGAGACCCAGTTTCTATCCTAAGGGTGCTGTCTGCACAGAGTTTGTATGTTCTCCCTGTGGCCACGTGGGTTTTCTCCGGATACTTCAGTTTTCCTCCCACGTTCCAAAGACGTGCAGGTTCATTGGCTTTAGTAAAGTTGTAGATTGTCCCTAGTGTGTAGGATAGTGTGTGTAGTGGATGATTACTGGTCAGCAAGGACTCGGTGGACTGTAAGGCCTGTTTCCACACTGTATCTCTGAGAAAAAGGTTGGTATAACTCATGCAATGAAATGACAAGGCAAAATGTGTTGGTCGAATGTAGTCAGAGTATCTGTAATTGAGAATTTTGGCCAGTGAGAGAACTCTGATCAAGAATTGTGTTGTCTTCCCAACTGCAAGCTCTTGTGGAGATAGCATTGATGGTGCGTTACCATTGCATTGGAAGTTCCCGCAGCAGGTAGTCCAGATCTCAGAAGCTGGGCAAATCTGAAGCCCTGATCTTCAAACACTCTTTTATTCAACCAGCCAAAGGCTATGATGGCAACAAGCTAATAATAGCAATATCTCAGTATAACAAAATGGCAATAGTCTAGAACATTTCCACCCCAGTAGAAATGAGGTTTGAACATTATAAAGAATCATAACATTTCCTAGTGACTCTGTGAATTTTTTTTTGTTTAAGCCATCACATAAATACACAAGGTAGACAAAAATGCTGGAGAAACTCAGCAGGTGAGGCAGCATCTATGGAACGAAGGAATAGGTGTAGTGGCCATTTGGCTTATTTTGTGGTGTGGAAGATTGCAACCTTCACATGGTCCGCCCTGTTTCAACTAATGCAATCAACCCGGCGTGCACAATCAAATAAGATCAAATAAAACGAGTTGTCCTACAACATTAGGCTGTGCATGTCATATGCAAGAAGAAGAAGGCTTATTTTGTGTGTCATTAATTATTGCATTTGTCTTTAAATTTTAGACTACCCGTAATTATGTGGGTGGGATTTATTATGTAATCAAAGGTGTGTTTGGTGCTGGGTTTCTTGCGCAGAAGCTTAGTTTTAGTTTAGTTTTGGAGCTATATAGGGAAGGAATACCCTTCGACCATGTGAAGTTTAACTGAGACACCAGGAGTTTTCTAACGTTTAAAGCGATATGCTGGAGTTTGACGAAGATTCAAGTGTACGAGTCAGATAAGAAGGTCGGATGTATATCTTATTGTTTTTCTTCAACAATAAAGAAACTATTAATCAAAAGTGTGTTATGAAGATTTATCTGTGAAGAAGCTCTGAAGGTCTCATGGAGAGCTCACATGGGTATTACAACATTCTCCTAAAGCCATGTAGTTTCTTTAGTGGCTAGAGGGGTATACTCTTGAACGATATTAAAATCTGACGCTGCATAAAGTCAAAGGATACCTCTGACAGGAGGTGAGAGCCAGTCCCAGAGAGTGGGACAGAAGACTTGGCTAGGATCTCGAAAGAGGTTTTGGCCAGAAGACTGGTTCCAGAAGAAGATCTCAAGACAATAGATTATGGTTAGAGATGGCCGAGAGGTTTATCGACAGCGACACATCTTATCTGAATATTGAAGACATTATCACGAAACCGTGAGCAAAATGACTATTATACATTGAATTTTGAAGCTGGAAATTTTGAACGGCTTCTGGAAGGTTACCAGTAAACTAGTTCTGCTAGTTTGGAAAAAAGCCAATAAAGTGTTTTACCACTTAGCATGGAGAAATCCAGGTCTGACCTCTGATTATTTTGAAGTCAAGATAAGACATATTCCTTTTGAACTAACGTCATTATTAACTTCGTAGATGTTGAGGGATGTTGTCTGCAAATTTGTTATTGGTCCTGAGAAAAAATGTTTCCACAATATTAAAGCGGATTGAAGAAGTTCATTCAATTTAAAGAATTGGCAATCTGCCAAGACCTGTTTAAATCCATGGATGGAATAGAGACATCAGAGGACCCACAATGTGGCAATCAAGCTCAGTCAAGGACAAGCTGCCTACCTGAAAGAAACCAAGAAGGAGGAAAACTTGATATGGGAACAAGTTCACGAGTCAATTGAAAGGTACAGAAAAATCATGTATCGAGAAGATGCAAATAATACCCAAGTTGCCTACCTGAAAGAAACCGAGAAGGAAAGAAACAAGTTGTGGAAGAAGACAAGGAGGCTATTTGATGGCTTGAAGAAACTAATGGGAATCAGATGACAATGTGAACAAGGTGGAAGGTAAGTTAGGCCAGATATGCGACTTCTACAAAGAGCTCGGAGAAAAGCAGAGCCAACTGTTGGAATCCGAGACATCTCAGGAAGAACATGAAAGACACTCCCAGTGGTGGGAGCCAAGGGTGGAGATATTCAATGGTTTCATGGAATATTGGACAGAGGCGTGATTATCTGAAATTATACCATAACTTACGCGCTTAACAGCTGGAAGTATGATGCAACAAGGTGCTGGAAAGGAAGATGAGATTACACCACGAGATAGTATCTCAAATGTATCTACACGAAGATCAGGACATAAATCTGGTTCTATAGCCAGTTCAGTATCAAGGGCTTCTGCTCGATTGGGAGTTGAAGCTAACCTAGCCGCTCTCCCAATAGAAGTGGATGCCTTGAAGAAGAAACATGAGATTGAGCAACAAAAAGAGCAGATGCAAGAAGAGGTTGCTTTGGCAAGAAAGGTGAAAGTAAATCCAAAGGGTTTCTACAGCTGTAATAATAGCAAAAGGATAACGAGGGATACAATTGGACCATTAGAGAGCCAGAATGGACAGCTATCTGCAGAGCCAAAAGAGATGGGGGAGATATTGAACAATTTATTTTCTTTGGTATTCACCAAGGAGGAGGATATTGAACTCTGTGAGGCAAGGGAGAAAAGTAGAGTAGCTATGGAAACTATGAGATTCAAAGAGGAGGAAGTACTGACACTTTTGAAAAATATAAAAGTGGTCTCCAGGTCCAGACAAGATATTCCCTAGGACATTGAGGGAAGTTAGTGTAGAAATAGCAGGGGCTATGACAGAAATATTTCAAAATGTCATTAGAAACGGGAATAGTGCCGGAGGATTGGCATACTGCGCATGTTGTTCCATTGTTTAAAAAGGGTTCAAAGAATAAACCTAGCAATTATAGACCTGTTAGTTTGACGTCAGTGGTGGGCAAATTAATGGAAAGGATACTTAGACATAATATATATAAGCATCTGGATAAACAGGGTCTGATCAGGAACAGTCAACATGGATTTGTGCCTGGAAGGTCATGTTTGACAAACCTTCTTGAATTCTTTGAAGAGGTTACTAGGGAAATTGATGAGGGTAAAGCAGTGGATGTTGTCTATATGGATTTCAGTAAGGCCTTTGACAAGGTTCCCCATGGAAGGTTAGTTAAGAAGGTTCAATCTTTGGGTGTTAATGGCAGAGTAGCAAGATGGATTCAACAGTGGCAGAATGGGAGATGCCAGAGAGTAATGGTGGATGGCTGCTTGTCAGGTTGGAAGCCGGTGATTAGTGGGGTGCCTCAGGGATCTGTGTTGGGTCCACTGTTGTTTGTCATGTACATCAATGATCTGGATGGTGGGGTGGAAAATTGGATAAGCAAGTATGCAGATGATACTAAGATAGGTGGTGTTGTGGATAATGAAGTCGATTTTCAAAGTCTACAGAGAGATTTGGGACATTTGGAAGAGTGGGCTGAAAGATGGAAGATGGAGTTTAATGCTGATAAGTGTGAGGTGCTACATCTTGGCAGGACAAATCAAAATAGGATGTACATGGTAAATGGTAGGGAATTGAGGAACATTGTGGAACAGACGGATCTAGGAATAACTGCATAGTTCCCTGAAGGTGGAATCACATGTAGATAGGGTGGTAAAGAAAGCTTTTGGTGTTCTGGCCTTTATAAATCAGAGCATTGAATATAGGAGTAGGGAAGTAATGTTGAAATTGTACAAGGCATTGGTGAGACCAATTCTGGAGTATGGTGTACAATTTTGGTCGCCTAATTATAGGAAGGATGTCAACAAAATAGAGAGAGTACAGAGGAGATTTACTAGAATGTTGCCTGGGTTCCAGCAACTAAGTTACAGAGAAAGGTTGAACAAGTTAGGTCTTTATTCTTTGGAGCGCAGAAGGTTAAGGGGGGACTTGATTGAGGTCTTTAAAATGATGAAAGGGATAGACAGAGTTGACGTGGATAAGCTTTTCCCATTGAGGGTAGGAAAGATTCAAACAAGAGGGCATGACATGAGAATTAAGGGACAGAAGTTTAGGGGTAACATGAGGGGGAACTTCTTTACTCAGAGAGTGGTGGCTGTGTGGAATGATCTTCCAGCAGAAGTGGTGGAGGCAGGATCGATTTTAACATTTAAAAGTAAAGTGGATAGGTATATGGACGGGAAGGGAATGGAGGGGTATGGTCTGAGTGCAGGTAGATGGGACTAGGGAGAAATAAATGGTCGGCACGGAATGGAAGGGCCGAGAAGGCCTGTTTCCGTGCTGTAATTGTTATACGGTTATATAAGAGATGAGGCGATGAAAAGAACAGCTGGAACTAGACACAAAGATGGCGATGGTCAAATCAAAGAAGGAGATATTGGAAAGGGAGGGTTCAAGATGCAGCTCTGGGGCATCGAAGACGATGAACTCAGGACCAAGAGGAAACACTGCTGCAAGTGAGTCAGCAGTTGGATCAATTCCATGATCGAGGTCCACCGGATTCCATGGCTTTGAACACCCAATGCAACAGAGTAAGATGGGTAAAACATCATCTTAGCAAATGGGTGCTAGACCGAAACAAACTACTTTTGTGGCCATTGGAGAGGCTCGGGACAAACCAATAGCGGACTACGCTTTTCTGAGGCCTGGTGCACAGGCTCGAGCAATGAGTCACAGAGGCCTGCCTATCGTCCGTTGGAGCCAAGCAAAGTTTATCAGGATGGATTATTGGCATTGGCGAATAGGCAAGCTGAATTCAACCAAATCATAGCTCGACAAAATACCTCTCTCACTCTACCACCAGCAGAAATTCCTACATATGATGGAAATCCTTTGCGGTATGAAGCTTTCATAAGGGCATTAGAAGAAGTATTAGAAACAAAAATTACAGATGAAAAGGAGAGCTTACGATTTCTGGTGAAGTACACAAGCAAAGTACTTGTAAAAAGTTGTCAAAATGAGCCTGTCAGCCAAGGCTATAAAGAGGCAAGAAGGTTACTTAAAGAATGTTTTGGTAATGAACAGAGGATTGTTAACGCATACATGGAGAAGGCCCATGCTTGGAAAGATATCAAGCCAGAAGATGGGGAGGCATTGATTGAGGCATTGATTGATTATGCAATATTTCTTAGAGTTTGGTGCAGCTCAATATCTGAAGTGGTTACACATGGAACCATGCCTATTGGCCGTCAAACTATACCCAGGCATGAGGACTTGAAACAATGGCCTTACCTGGAGGATGTAAAAATATCTAAAATAAATTCTAGTGTTGACCTACTTGTTTTGAAGGCATTGGAACCTATACAGATTGTGAGGAGTCAAGATGATGGACGGTATGCTGCGAAAACCCGACTTGGATGGGTTATCTATGGCTCCTTGAGAAGGAACAACGAAAGCAGGAACCAGAAGAACTTCCCTGCCATTGCTGATAATCAATTATCTACTGATAAATTAGAAAAGTTGTTGATGAAGCAATACCATCATGTCTTCAATGAAAGTACTAATAAGGAATCTGAAGAAATGTCCAGAGAAGAGTTAAAGTTTGTGGATATTATGAGCTACTCAGTAAAGATTGATGCACCACCATTGTCTGGACTTACCGTTCAAACGAGAAAGTGTTAATCTGCCGAATAATCGTCGTATGGCAGAGCAACGCACCTAGATTTTTTTGAAATCCAAGTTTGGTGAGAATACTAAATTGCAGGAAGTAATAATCTCTGTGAAGAATAATTTCTACATGGATGATTGCTTAAAATCCATGTCTACTGAGCTGGAAGTAATTCAAATGTTAAAACATCTGACTTCCCTTTGCAATAAGGGAGGATTCACGCTTTCCAAGTGGATCAACAACATTTGTGAAAGCATTCCACCAGATGATAGAGACAAAGAAACCAGAAAGTTGGATTTGGACAGAGGCAATTTGCCGATAGATAGAACATTGGGAGTTACTAATGTTTCACAATTGAAATGTGTTAACACAAAAGTTAATCCTGCGGACAAAGTTTCTAGAGAACTGACAATAAACCGCTTCTTAAGTGATAAGAAATGGATCAATGAGTTAGAGTCTCTGTAAGCAAGACAGGGAATGGCCAAAACCTGAGCTGGGATTTGAAATCTCTGCTAATGATCCAGAAATTAAACCAAACCTAACGGTGATTGCTAAAAATCCTGTAAATGTCTCGAATGATTTTCACACGTCAACATTGTTGTTGCAACACATCCATGAGTTGATCGGACATGGAGGAAGACGTTTCACGCTATCAAAGCTTTGGATTGTTATGTTTTGGACTATATACTGGGTATCATGCCTGATGTTAAGCGTTTGATGTGCACGGTACAACTTTAAACTAAAATCAGTGTTTTAATAAGACCAATAAACAAGTTAAGCTTGCTTCTGGAAGGCAAAGGTGAAGATGGAAGAGTCGCTGAAGAATTCTGATTGCGGATATATAGTGCATGCTATTTTTTGCTTTAATATGATTAGTTTTAATCGGTAATTTGAGAAGGAGAAGGTTAAATCAGAAGTGTCAGAGATGCAGTTGAACAAAGGGGACTATGAAGGCATGAGAGGGGAGCTGGCCAAGGTAGACTGGAAAGGGATCCTAGCAGGAATGACGGTGGAACAGCAATGGCAGGAATTTCTGGGCATAATCCGGAAGAAGCAGGATCATTTCATTCCAAAAAAGAAGAAAGATTCTAACGGGAGTAGGAAGCAACTGTGGCTGACAAGAGAAGTTAGGGATAGAATAAAACTAAAAGAAAAGATGTGTAACACAGCAAAGAGTAGCCGAAAGCCAGAGGATTGGGAAACTTTCATAGGACAACAGAAGGAAACAAAATGGGCAATACGGGCTGAAAAAATGTAATACGAGGGGAAGCTGTCCAGGAATATAAAGAAGGACAGTAAAAGCTTCTTCAGATATGTTAAGGGAAAAAGAATAGCAAAGTAAAATGTGGGTCCCTTGAAGGCTGACATGGGTGAAATTATTATGGGGAACATATAGCTAATGTTATCCCACTTATCAAGAAAGGAGGAGAGAGAAAACAGGGAATTACAGACAAGTTAGCCTGACTTCTGTGGTGGGAAAGATGCTGGAGTCAATTATTAAAGAGGTAAAGGGCCTGTCCTACCAGCATGCAACTCCATGCGATGAGCGCGACCTAACGTGGTCGCTTGAGCCGTCCGGCGTCGCGGGGCTGGTCCCACTTCGATCACCAGAGCCGTGCGGAATTGTGCGGAGTTCGTCCCGACATCGCCCGGGGCTCCGAAAAACTGACTATGTTCAAAAATTCTGCACGGCAACGGCTTGTCGGCTCGCAGTCGCCTCGACGCATTACACACCGCCTCGACATCGTGCCTCCGTGAACCTATCTGTAGGTGCCTCCGTGACCCTCTATGTTTGTGGCTCCGTGGCCCTCTGTGTGTGTGCCTCTGTGCCCCTCTCTGTGTGCCCATCTCTGTCGTGGCGAACTTACCTTAAGACTTCGCTCCAAGTTCGCCTCACTTTGCGCCGCGTTGCGCCACTCACCCGACCTCCGCGCAGCCCTCGCTGCCGGTTTGGTCGCACTTGCCGCATGCAGGCGCATGCTGGTGGGAACGGCCCTGTACAGGGGATCACCCGACATCTGCGCGGCCCCCGCTTCTAGTTTGATCGCGCTCATCGCATGAAGTCGGATGCTGGTAGGACAGGCCCTTAATAATGGGGCATTTGGATAGCAGTAAATGGATTAGTCCATGTCAGCATGGATTTATGAAAGGAAAATCATGCTTGACTAATCTTCTGGAATTTTTTGAGGATGTGACAAGTAAAATGGATGAAGGGGAGCCGGAGGATGGAGTGTATCTAGACTTGACCAGGTCCTGCACGGGAGACTGGTGACTAAAATTAGAGCACATGGTATTGGGGGTAGGGTGTTGACGTGGATAGAAAATTTGTTGGCAGACAGGAAGCAAAGAGTAGGAGTGAACAGGTCCTTTTCAGAATGGCAGGCAGTCGCAAGTGGAGTGCCGCAAGGCTCGTTGTTGGGGCCGCAAGTGTTTACCATATATATTAATGATTTGGAAGAGGGAATTAGGAGCAACACTAGCAAGTTTGCGGATGACACAAATCTGAGTGGCAGTGTGAACTGTGAAGAGGATGTTCGGAGGTTGCAAGGTGACCTGGGCAGGTTGAGTGAGTGGGCAGATGCGTGGCAGATGCAGTATAATATAGATAAATGTGAGGTTATCCACTGGCGGCAAAAACAAGCAGGCAGATTATTATCTCCATGGGGTTAGGTTAGGTAAGGGGGAGGTACAGCGAGACCTGGGTGTCCTTGTACACCAGTCACTGAAAGTTGGCGTGCAGGTACAGCAGGCAGTGAAGAAAGCTAATGGAATGTTAGCCTTCATAACAAGAGGATTTAAGTATAGGAGTAAAGAGGTTCTTCTGCAGTTGTATAGGGCTCTGGAGTATTGTATTGTGTACAGTTTTGGTCTCCTAATTTGAGGAAGGACATCCTTGTGATTGAGGCAGTGCAGCGTAGGTTCATGAAATTAATCCCTGGGACGGCGGGACTGTCATATGAGAAAAGATTGAAAAGACTAGGCTTGTATTCACTGGAGTTTAGAAGGATGAGGGGGAATCTTATAGAAACATATAAAATTATAAAAGGACTGGACAAGCTAGATGCAGGAAAAATAATCCCAATGTTGGGCGAGTCCAGAACCAGGGGACCACAGTCTTAGAATAAAGGGGAGGCCATTTAAGACTGAGGTGAGAAAAAACATTTTCACCCAGAGAGTTGTGAATTTGTGAACAGAGGGCAGTGGGGGCCAAATCATTGGATGGATTTAAGAGAGAGTTAGACAGAGCTCTAGGGGCTAGTGGAATCAAGGGATATGCGGAGAAGGCAGGCACGGGTTATTGAGTGGGGACGATTAGCATTGATCACAATGAATGGCGGTGCTGCCTCGAAGGGCCGAATGGCCTCCTCCTGTACCTATTTTCTATGTTTCTATGATATATGTTAAGCCTTCATGGCTAGATATTTGATGTTTATTAATAATTGTCTCGTTATATACTCAGAACAATTAGGGGCCGGTATGTAGTGGCCATTTGACTTATTTTGTGTGTCATTAATCATGGCATTTGTCTTTAAATTTTAGACACCCCGTAATTATTTGTGGGGAATTTATTACGTAATCAAGGGCGTGTTTGGTGCTGGGTTTCTTGTGCAGAAGCTTAGTTTTAGTTTAGTTTTGGAGCTACATAGGGAAGGAATACCCTTCGACCATGTGAAGTTTAACCGAGACACAAGGAGCTTTCTAACTTTTAAAGCAACATGCTGGAGTTTGACAAAGATTAAAGTGTACGAGTCAGATAAGAAGGTCGGATGTATATCTGATGTATATCTTATTGTTTTTCTTCAACAATAAAGAAATTATTAATCAAAAGACTGTATTATGAAGATTTAACCGTGAAGAAGCTCTGAATGTCTCACGGAGAGCTCACATGCGCATAACGACATTCTCCTAAAGCCATGTAATCTCTTGAACGATATAAAAATCTGCCGCTAGAACATTTTCCCCCGGTAGGAAAGAGGTTTGAACATTCTAAAGAATCATACATTTCATAGTCCTTTGTGAATTTTTTGTTTTGTTTAAGGAATCACATAAATACAAGGTAGACAAAAATGCAGGAGAAACTCAACGGGTGAGATAGCATCTATGGAGCGAAGGAATAGGTGACGTTTCGGGTCAAAATGTCTCAACACAAAACATCACCTATTCCTTCACTCCATAGATGTTGCCGTACCCGCTGAGTTTCTCCAGCATTTTTGTCCACCTTCGAATTTTCCAGCATCTGCAGTTCTTTCTTAAACATAAATCCACAATATCATTGCAATCCTTTACAGGCAGTCAAACTGGGCCCAGTGACAGCTGTCCATCTGACTGTGAAAGCAGAAATACCTTTATTGTTTTTAAATATTTGTTTAAATGCAGATAATATGTTCCAACTGAGATGTGGGTGCAGTGAGGACTTCATTTTAGCTCGACTGTGAATAACTGTGCCTTGAACCAGAATTAAATGCTGTAACAAATCAGGGAAAGTAATAACAAAAGGAGTGCTTAATCATTGCACTGTTAAAGTTCAGAGGCATAAAATGAATAATTAAACAGCACGTCAAGATGTTGCAATATCTAGCTGCAGGGCTGTTTTTTTTCCCCACGCCACATGTTCTAATCTTTTTCTTTTTTTTAAATGTCACATTAATCAAATCATGTAAGAAATCAAAAGCTGACCTCAAGCAAAAAAAAAATGAACCCATGTTGTTATCTCTCTTTGCACACCCTTGGATTTGGCAGAGTATCATCAGCCAAATTATACCAGCATGTTGTTCATCGGCATCCTGGTGGGAGCAGCTTGATGTCACAAACTAATGTCAGAAGATGCTAGAAACTCTGTACATGCCACTGAAATTAGTTCTTGGCTACTGTACATTATATATCAATTTTGATATCAATTTTACAGGAATACCAACCTTTGGTGAATTTATTGTCCTGCTTTATCTCCCTCCCAACGTACTATGCCAGAGTGTCAGCCTAGATTTTATGCTCAATGCACTTGAATGGGACTTGGACCACAGCCTTCTTAAATCAAAGGCAAAAAATGCTTTCACTGACCTTTAGCTGACACCGACAATTGATATTATGTGTTGGAAAGAACTGTAGATGCTGGTTTAAATCGAAGATAGACCCAACGGTTTGTTTTAGCTGTGAGACACCCTGAAATTAAAAAAAGACACGAGCACCTCATTGATGACTGAGCTACATTAAATCCTCAAAGTTACAAAGGGTATCTGTGCTATAAACAGTATGTGTGAAAGTCATCATGAGATACTCTGTTAGTGCTTCAGATTCAGATAAAAACTTAAGAGCACTTCAAATAAATTCCAGACCTACTGTCTGTTTGCTGGCACTTCATCCATACAAATTATCAGGTTTAAATTTTCACATCTGTGATGTATAAAGTCCCAAGGGCAGTGTCAAATTTGTTTACAGAATAATAGTAATGAAACCTGACCTCCAAATATTTTCTGAAGGCTAACTTTAGGGGCTATCAGTGTTCATCCCGATATTATAATTTGACATTATGTCATCCCGAACAGTTGCTCAAATGAAAAATAATTGCCACACCATAATCAATCCCAAGCTCCAAATGCAAAAAAAAACAGCAATTAAAATGAAGGGGTTATAAAAGTAAAATCATGTTAATGAAGTTGGATGAAGTTAATGAGTGCTTCATTTCATATCCCAATACATGCTACTTATAAAACTAAACCTATCATTTCTGACTGACTGCATAAAACATAATGAGTTTGTTATTATAGTTGCAATGTATGAGTGTATGTTTTTATGCTGAAGATAGGGACAGCAACTGATTAAATCAATGTTGGTCCCTTTTATATTTTCCAAGAGTAAGCCTATAATTACACCAGATCACAATTTCTATTCAATATTTATGTGAACACCATTTCCACTGTCATCAACAAAGTTATCATGTTAGTTCAAGTAAAGTCGCCTGGGCAAATTCACAGACTTATGGGAGACTTAAAGTTGGACCACCAGCATCATTAATACAACAGAGGTTGAAACTCGGCAGGATGAAAGTATTTTTTTTTGTTATTGCTTTAGAATCTACTTCATCTCTCTTAATGGGAGTACTTACTTACACTAAGAACAGTCAGTGGGACCAGCCTGGCATTTTGTCAATTGCTATAAACTTTACAGCGGATAGGCGAGTGTGAAAGTAGAAAATGACAAAACTTTCTCTTACCTTGCAATGTGGAATCTCTTATAATGTTAGAGCCAATACAGAATTCTCAGAGGCAATGCCAACAAATATTAGTACCATTATTGTTTCTACTCCCTGGAATGAATGACGCATTTTAACGCTCAGAATATTTTTATGTTTTGTGTAGGAAGGTATTGCAGATGCTGGTTTAAACTGAAGATAGACACAAAATGCTAGAGTAACTCAGTGGGATAAGCAGCGGGATAGTCTTGACATGAAACATCGCCCATTCCTTCTCTCCAGAGATGCTGCCTGTCCCGTTGTGTTACTTCAACATTTTGTGTCCATCTTCTAATTTTATGTTTTCCTCTATTTTCTTTCATTTGCATCGCATACCTTTATGGGTGTCAGGGGTTATGGTGAGAAGGCAGGAGAATTGGGTTAAGAGGGGAAGATAGATCAGCCATGATTCAATGGCGGAGTAGACAATAGAGTGATAGGCCTAATTCTGCTCCTATAACTTATGAAATTTAGTCAGGAAAACAACTTTAACCTTTTGTTCTTTGTACCTTTTCATATCAAACAAAATCAACAAAATAGTCAACAAAATAGTCAACAAAATAGAGAGAGTACAGAGGAGATTTACTAGAATGTTGCCTCGGTTCCAGCAACTAAGTTACAGAGAAAGGTTGAACAAGTTAGGTCTTTATTCTTTGGAGCGCAGAAGGTTAAGGGGGGGCTTGATTGAGTTCTTTAAAATGATGAAAGGGATAGACAGATTTGACGTGGATAAGCTTTTCCCATTGAGGGTAGGGAAGATTCAAACAAGAGGGCATCACATGAGAATTAAGGGACAGACGTTTAGGGGTAACACGAGGGGGAACTTCTTCACTCAGAGAGTGGTGGCTGTGTGGAATGATCTTCGCGCAGAAGTGGTGGAGGCAGGATCTATTTTAACATTTAAAAGTAAAGTGGATAGATATATGGACGGGAAGGGAATGGAGGGGTATGGTCTGAGTGCAGGTAGATGGGACTAGGGGAAAATAAATGGTCGGCACGGACTGGAAGGGCTGAGAAGGCCTGTATCCGTGCTGTAATTGTTATATGGTTATATGGTTATGGTTATATCTCTAGTTTCCCTTTCCCCTAACTCTCAGTCTGAAGAAAGGTCTCAAACTGAAAAGTCACTTATTCCTTTTCTCCAGAGATGCTGCTTGACCCGTTCAGTTACTCCAGCATTTTGTGACCATCTTTGACCTTAACAATGTTTTTGATCATAAAGTTCTATGGGATATTGGCTTTTACACTGAGGAGGTACATTTGGCTGAAAACCCATTGCATATTATAATCAAAATATACACATTTCTCTTCAGTAACGACCTTTACCCACACCAGGTTAGTAACATTTTAATCCCAGTCGATTTGCCATCCAATTAAATCACAGTTGCACATTTGAAGCTTGCAAAATCCACGAGACAGAAATTAGCACAAATGTACTGTGAAACCATGAAACCAAATACCTTTAATATCCTTAAACCTTTTCATCTGAATAAGTCAGAGAACGTAGATTTTTATAGTAAATCGAAGTAATCTCACAGTTGGCTGAATAGAAAATATTTAACTCAATGAAAAGCAAATCAATATTGGAAATGTTGCCCTTCACCACACAAGATGATAATAAATTTAACAGTGATTATTGACCTTTCCAGAAAAAAGGCCTTTATATTTATCCAGTAATTGACATTTGCTTGTAAATAATGCCTTATTCCAACCATACAATTTATTTTAACAAATGGTTTGAATTGAAAATATTATGCCAACTCCACAGCCACTCGCTTCATTTAATTGCTAGCTGAGCTCTGAAGAGAATTGAATATTTTAGAATATCAGAATAAAATCCTGCTGTAAATATTTTTGGCAAAGCGAAGATCATTCATGAGGCAGCCAAAAATAGTTGGGCCAAAACTGTTATTAATTATGAAAAACAATCTCTGCCTGCCAAAAGCCATCTGTGTGATTGGATAGTGCAGTCCACTCAAATAGCCATAATATCACCAGAAGCCCAACTGAATATATATTAGTTTTTTTGTTAAGTTTATAAATACAGCACAGAAACAGGCCCCTTTGGCCCACCGAGTCCGCGCCGACCAGTGATCTGCGCCACACAATAACACTATCCTACACACAAGGGACCATTTATCGTTTTACCAAAGCCAATTAACCAAAAAATCTGTACGTTTATGGAGTGCGGGAGCAATTTGGAGCTCTGAGAGAAAAGCAACGCAGGTCATGGGGAGAACGTACAAACTCCATACAGATAGCACCCGTAATCAGCATTGAGCGCGGGTCTATGCACCGTGCATAGTACAACCAACATAACTTAGGTGCAATGAGTTTCCTCCTGGTAGATTTATCTCTTCTCCCAGCAGCTCATATTAAATGAGTAATTAATGGAAAATCAAAGCAGGGGAATGGGCACTCATTATTTGGCTCAGTTCTGTCAAGATAATAATTTTATATTTTCAAGCAAAGTGATTTTACCTACAGATAGTTATACTTATATTAGTGAGCCCTGGCACACTACGTCATGGCTGGATCATTGTATTAGTATAGCTGATGCACTTGCCTCATCGGGGTGTATGAGCATTTTAAATGGGGCAGCAATGACTGATCACATACCTGTTGCTATGACAATAAACACCCACCTGTGGTATCCTGAGATGGAAATAGCTTTAACACAGAAAAACGGGACTGGTCAACCCTCACAAAGGAAGACATCATAGCCTATTATGCCCACACAGATAAATCCTTAAGAAATATTAATCTACCTAAAGATGCAATAATGTGTAGTAATGTTAATTGTAAGGATATGAAGCATAGGGGAGGTATCTGCTCCATGTGTAATGATATAGTAAGTGCTCTATATGTAGGCAGTAAGCCCTACTGCAAGCATAAAAATAAGACACATAACATCAGGCCTGGCAGGAATATGTATGTAGCTGAGTATCACGCTGAAGCCCGTGAAGCCACTAAATCATGGGCTATGGCAGGTAGACCCAGACAGGGGCCTGTGTTTGAGTACAAGAAGCTCACTAATGCAAGGTATAAGTATGCTGTTCGCTTCATCTGTAAAAATGAGCAAGCTATGAGGGCTGAGTCCGTTGCTAAGAAGCTGCTAAGTAACAATGCTACTGATTTTTGGAAAGAAGTGAGAGCTCTTAGCAGTTGCAAAACATCTCTACCATGCACTGTAGATGGAATCTCCGGAACAGCTAATATCGTGGAGTTATGGCAACAACATTATAGTACTCTATTCAACTGTGTCCAAGGTCAAAGTCAAAGTCAAAAGAGTTTATTGTCATGTGTCCCTGACAGGACAATGAAAATCTTTCTTTGAATAGCACAACAGAACATAGAAAGCATTGACTACAATTCTATACATAAATACACCCATGACTTAATAAATTAATAAAGTGCAAATAACAGATGGAGGGATATTAATGTTCAGAGTTCCGAGCCAGGTTTAATAGCCTGATGGCTGTGGGGTAGTAGCTATTCCTAAACCGGGTTGTTGCAGTCTTCAGGCTCCTGTACCTTCTACCCGAAGGTAGCAGGGAGAAGAGTGTGTGGCTAGGGTGGTGACGGTCCTTGATGATGCTGCCAGCCTTTTTGAGGCAGCGACTGTGATAAATCCCCTCGATGGAAGGAAGGTCAGAGCCGATGGTGGACTGGGCAGTGTTTACTACTTTTTGGAGTCTTTTCCTCTCCAGGGCGCTCAAGTTGCCGAACCAAGCCACGATGCAACCAGTCAGCAAGCTCTCTACTGTACACCTATAGAAGTTAGAGAGAGTCCTCCTTGACAGACCAACTCTCCGTAATCTTCTCAGGAAGTAGAGGCGCTGATGAGCTTTCTTAATAATTGCATCATGGATACTGAGTTGGATGATCAGCCATGATCATATTGAATGGCGGTGCAGGCTCGAAGGGCCGAATGGCCTATTCCTGCACCTAATTTCTATGTTTCTATCATTGTGTTAGACAAGTGTTTTGTATAGGGTGGACAATATTGAGAGTAATGATTCAATAGTGATTATGTCACATGAGGTGTATCATGCCATGAACGAGCTGTCCAACAACAAAGCAAGTGGCTTGGATCATATCTCTGCTGAACATCTTAAGTATGCGAGTATGAGGATAGCCCCTCTCCTAGCTATTTGTTTTACTGGCTTTATGAATCATGGCTTGTTACCAGAATCAATGCTGTCTGTTCTGCTAGTGCTGGTCATTAAGGACAAAGCTGCTAAAGTAGCCAGCCTAAATAATTACAGGCCCATAGCTTTAGCCAGCATATTGTCAAACGTCTTAGAAAGAATTCTGCAGGATAGAGTAAATGAGTTTGTTAACTCCACAGATAACCAGTTTGGTGTTAAAGCTAAACATAGCACTGACTTGTGCATATATGCCCTAAAGGAGATTGTAAACAAATATAGAGGCAAAAGCTCTTCAATTCTTATGTGCTTTATTAATGCTTCAAAAGCCTTGGACCATAGAAAGTTATTTGTTAAAATGAGTCAAAGTGGGGTGCCTATATACATTGTGAGAATTCTGGCTTATTGGTATGCCCACCGGACTACGCAAATAAAATGGGGCGATAGAGTCTCAGCCCCATTTGGGGTTAGCAATGGTGTTAGACAAGGGGGAATTTTGTCCCCAGTCCTTTTTAATCTTTATATTGATGATCTGTTCAAGCAATTGAAAGCATATAATACTGGGTGCATGATTGGTAATATTTTAGTGAACCATATTATGTATGCAGATGATCTTGTGGTCTTTAGTCCATCTAACGCTGGTCTCCAGCCGCTCCTTACTATATGTTCTGTGTATGGTGTGGAACATGATATTAAATATAATGCTTGTAAGAGTGCTGTTATGATCTGTAGAATCAAAAAGGATAAGTGTTTAAAATTTCCTGATTTTAAATTGTCTGACAATAATCTTAGTGTCTGTAATAAGGTAAAATATCTTGGGCATTTTATTACAGAACAAATGAGAGATGATAGGATATTTATAGGCAACGACATATGCTATATGTACAGGTGAATAATCTCTTGCATAAGTTCGGTGCGTGTACAGATGTGGTGAAGATGTCTCTGTTTAGAGCATATTGCACACCACTCTATACTGTGCACCTGTGGTCGAACTATGGAAAGACAAGTTTGCAGAGACTAAAGGTGGCCTATAATGATGCAATGAGAACATTGCTAAGGAAACCTAGATGGTGTAGTGCTAGTAACATGTTTGTGGCTGCAGGAGTCAGTATTTTAGAAGCTATCCTAAGAAATCATATGTATAAATTAATTTGCAGAAAAATGTAATTATCGTGGCCTTGTCATACATTAGGTTTAACACTACACGTTACTGTTAGGTATTCCCCCACTCACCCCCTCCCCCCCCCCCCCCTGGTGAATGCTGTGTACTTACCTTTCTGTTTCTCTGCAGGCCATGGCTGGGAACCAGGATTCAAGGGGTTAAGAGCTTCGGTACCCGATTGGCCAAGCTATGTAGGTGACTCATCAGGAGCATAAAAAGCAGAAACTCCCAGAATTCTCTCTCTCTCTTCGTGATAGATCCCTGGAGGAAGAGGTGCCGGTCTGAGCTGCAGGAGGCCTGGCCGCATGGCACAGCACTTTGTATTTGTCGCATACTTTTGTAAAATAATGTTGTATTGGGACGGAAGGGTGACCTGAGAGTTTTCCGGTATTTTGGTTGTAGGGTTAGGGCTATATAGGCAGGATTAGAGTCTTCAGTCTGACGGCCCATTGAGAGGCTGGCTGGAGCACACTTATATATTATTTGATAGCCGATTCTGGTCCCTGACCGTGTTCTTAAAAATCAGGTTCGGGTTTTGTTTTAGTGTTACAAAATTAAAGACTGTTTTTTTATCTAAACTTTACCCTGGTTTTGAATTGTTACGCGACTCTGCGCAACCAGCCTTCGGGAGTCGTAACAAAATGGGGTCTCGTCCTAAGCTTTGAGGACCGTAGACAGTTGGGTTTTGTTTTTGGTAGGCTTCTGGTGACTGAGGAAGTCTGTGTTGTGAGGGGATTTTTTTTTTCCTTCCATTTGTGATGACATTGGTGCCCAGGGTTTGGCTGTTTTTTTTTAAGTCCTGAAATTTGATATGGAGTTTAAAGTGGATGACTTTATCGACGCTCCTTGTCAGGAGTTGTTTGACAAATGTACGAAGGAGCAGTTGTTATTGCTGACGGACAGCTATCAGGTGTCTGTTGATAAGCATTCGAGGAAACAGGCTATAAATTTGGTGTTATGGTCTGAGTTGAAGAGGAGTGAGGTATTGCCTGCTGAGGAAGAAAGTCCTCTAGCTTCTACACAGCCTGGTCAGAAATTGGGGGACATCATTTGATTGAAGGAGTTAGCCTTAAGAGAGAAAGAGCTTGAAATGAAAAAGGAGGAGAGGGCCTTCCCGCTTGAAATGAAACACCTTGAGATACGGGAAAAGGAATTGAATGCCTCCCGAGCTCCTTCTGGGGAAAGGGAGTTTGATATGAGCAAGAACATCGCTTGGTTCCCCGTTTAATGAGAAGGATGTGGACAAGTAGTTCACAGTGTTTGAACGGGTAGTTTCGTCCTTGAAGTGGTCTAAGGACCTGTGGGCCTTGCTCTTGCAGTGTGTCCTTGTGGGTAAAGCACGGGAGGTGTACTCATATTTATCTGTTGACAACAGTCAGGATTATGAGTGTGTGAAGTCTACGGTATTAAGGGCTTATGAATTAGTTCCAGAGGTATACCGGCAGAAGTTCCGGCGCTTTAGGAAGTTTGATAATCAGACTTATGTGGAGTTTGCTTGGGAGAAGGAGGCACTTTTTAACAGGTGGTGCGCTTCTCAAGGATTTTAAGCTGTTGCGGGCCTTGATGCTAATGGAAGACTTTAAGAACTGTCTCCCTGAGAGGGTTGCTACTTACCTTAATGAGCAGAAGGTGACGGAGGTGTCTAAGGCCGCGGTGTTAGCAGATGAGTATGTATTGACTCATAAAACTGAGTTTGTTGGGCGGTCCTATAGTTTTGGTGCACGGCCGGTTAATCGTGGTGGTGTCGCCAGTGGCAGTGTCAAAGCTGTCTCTGTGCCTGCAAGTGGCAGCACATTGATACAGGGGGAGGTCCGAACTGATAAGGTTGACGGAGGTCTCAGGACTAAGGAAGGTCCTGTGTGCTACTATTGTAAAGACAGCGGGCACATCGTAAGGTCCTGTCCCGTCCTGCACAAGAAAAATGCAAAGCCTGTGGTTTTGGTTAGTACACAAAAAGCACCTGTGGTTCCTGGGATGTCTGCATCTGATGAGTGTAGTAATTATTCTACGTTCATCACAAAAGGTTTTGTCTCTCTAGAGGATGGGGGTCATAGTGTTCCGTATCCATCTTGCGTGATACTGGTGCTACTCAGTCCTTTATATTGGATAGTGTACTGCCATTTTCTGGGGAGTCATCGGTTGGGTCCAGTGTCTCTGTGGTAGGATTCGGGTTGGAGGACATGATAGTGCCTTTGCATACCGTGAATCTCGAGTCCGAGTTGGTTTCAGGCCGGGTAATTGTTGGGTTACAGCCGTGTTTTCCCGTTGCGGGAGTTTCTGTGATTTTGGGGAATGACTTGGCAGGAGGTAGAGTTTTCATTACTCCTGAGGTGACGGCTGTTCCGGTGGTGCAGAGTCCTGATAGATTGGCTATGCAGCATCTGAAGGTCTTCACAGCTTGTGCTGTCACGAGGGCTATGGCTAAGAGCCAGGCCAAGTTTGAAGATGTAGTGGACCTGAGTGAGAGCATTTTTGGGGATCATGATGATGGATCCTGTGTTGTGAAGGGTGTTTCTACACCTCAAGATGGGGTCTTGTCTGAAAATGTGCTGGTGTTGCTGTCACGTGACTGGCTGGTTGAGGAGCAAAAGAGTGATCCAGGTTTATCGGATCTGTTCGACTGCGCAGTGCCTGAGGGGGATATGGATTCCACAGCAAAGGCGTATTTTCTGAGGAATGGCTTACTGATGCGAAAGTGGTCTCCCTTGGATATGTTGGGGCATGATGATTGGAGCGTGGTTGATCAGATTGTGATACCTCGTCGGTATAAGGACGAGATACTCAGTTTGGCTCATGATGGACCTCTGGATGGACATTTGGGGGTCAATAAGACGTATGACCGTATCTTACGGAATTTCGGTAACTAAGCCGGATTGCTATCCTCTTCCATGGATGGAAGATTGCGTGGATCATGTGGGAAGTGCATCTTTTGTGTCTAAGTTGGACTTGCTAAAAGGGTATTGGCAAGTTCCTTTGTTACTGAATAGTTACTTCCGAAGCTATTCAGTATCTTTGGGTGGGGGTGTTAGGTACATCCCCCCCCCCCCCCCCCCCGGTGAATGCTATGTACTTACCTTTCTGTTTCTCTGCAGGCCGTGGCTGGGAGCCAGGAATCAAGGGGTTAACAGCTTGACCTTGTACTCGATTGACCTAGCTACGTCAGGTGACTCATCGGGACCTTTAAAAGGCAGAAGCTCCCAGAATTCTCTCTTTCTTCAAGATAGATCTCTGGAGGAAGAGGTGCCAGTCTGAGTTGCATGAGGCCTGGCCGCATGGCACCGCACTTTGTATATTTGTCGCATACTTTTGTAAATTAATGTTCTATTGGGACGGAAGGAATGACCTGAGAGTTTGCGGGTATTTTGGTTGCAGAGTTAGGGCTATCTAGGCAGTTTAGAGTCTTCAGTCTGACGGCCCATTGAGAGGCTGGCTGGAGCCCACTTATATATTATTTGATCGTCGATTCTGGTCCCTGACCGTATTCTTAAAAAACAGGTTCGGGTTTTGTTTTAGTGTTACAAAATTAAAGACTGTTTTCTAAACTAAACTTGACCCTGGTTTTGATTTGTTACGCGACTCTGAGGAACCAGCCTTCGGGAGTCGTAACAGTGCCCATGAATTTTTTAGAAAATTGAGGACCATCGGGTGCCATGGTTGTGTAGGCCAGTCAGGTATTATCAGAATGCCTGTTGCAGAATCCAGTTGAATTTTCTGCAATACCCAACTGATGTGGCAGAATGGGGGAAATGCATAGAAAAACCATTTCCCTCAATGGAGCGAGAATGCATCCATTGCCACTGCCCCAGGATCTGGTTCCCAAGATACATATGTTGGTATCTGATGGTTCAACCTGGACACAAAAAGGTCAATATCTGGTGTTCCAAAATAAGCTATAATTTTAGCAAATGTTTGGGGGTTCAACATCCACTCGATGTTGCCATTGAATACACGTGACCTAGTGTCCGCCACTGTATTGAGCTTACCCGGAAGGTAAGTAGTTGATATCCAAATATTTCTTTCAATACACCAGAGCCAGATTGTATTTGCCAATTCATTACAAGATATTGACTTGATACCACCCATATGGTTTAAATATGCCACCAGAGTTGTATTATCTATTTGAAGACGGACATGCGTATGATGTAAATTCGTGCAGTAAACTCGCAGCCCGTGAAATGCTCCAAGCATTTCCAAATAGTTTATACCTTGTGACTGAAGAAGTGTAGACTCGTGCGAATCCCATCTGCCACCACAACTAGAAGTGGTGTCGGTAGCTCCCCAGCCTTGGGTGCTTGCGTCGGTTTATAACACGATTGATAGGTTGGATATAATGATGGGATTAAAACAATCACTAATATTGCTAACCCACCATTGTAGCTCAATTTTTGCCTTGATTGGCAGCTGCATAAGCCTGTCAAAATGTCCAGCATTTGCTTTTAATGCCAAGATTTTTGCTCTTTGCAAGTTTTGATAATGTAATGGCCCAAATTGCACAGCTGGAAATGTAGCTACAAGCTTTCCAATTACCTTAGCAGCATGTCTGATAGTCGGTATCCTGGTGCAAGCAAGGCTGTTACATGCCTCTATTATATCTGTTGCCTTACTGGCTAGGATAGTGACAATCATATGATTGGTGTTAAACGTAAAACCCAGATAGTCCATAACCACAGATGGGTTGAAGATTTGTCTGGATGGATAACAAACCCTAGTTTCTAGAATAACGTTTTGGTAGCTGTTACTGCTAGTTCAGATAATTCCAGAGTTTTCCCTACAAATAAGATGTCATCTAAATATGCCATGATGAGGTGATTTTGTTGTCTAAGAGATGCCAATATTGGTTTTAAATTTTTTGTAAATAACCTTGGGGCTGTAGTTAGCCCATTCGGTAGGGCTTTGTATTGCCACAGTTGCCCCATATAGACAAATTTTAAGAATTTCCGGTGGTGTTCCTTTATAGATACTGAATAGAATGCATCTTTTAAATCAATGCAGGCCATAAAGCACCCTCGGGAAATCAGCTGTTTAGCCGTTTCAAACATCTCCATTTTGAAATAGGTATATTGTACAAAGGTATTCAAATGGGTTAAATCAATGATAATTCGACATCCACCATCTTTTTTAGTTTTTGTAAAGATGTTAGACACAAAGTAGTCACCTACTTGTGAGGTTGTACATGCGGCATTCTCAAGAGAACCAGACCCCCTACCTCCATGGTCACTGGCGGGGCTTGATGGTCTGGGCTTTTGGTGGATGTTGTGTAGCTGGGGTGGCCGCTGTTGGTTTATGTGTCATTTTTTCTATTACCCCCTTGGCATGTTGTCTTCATATCTCTACATGTCCTTCCTCTTTCTCTTTTTGAGAAAGTGCAAATTTCCGGTCAGGTACATGTTGAGTTGGGGGAAGATGTCAATTTATGAATTCAATCTCATAACCCTGAATACTTTGTAAAATAAAGATATTCAAAGTTATAGCACCCCATGCATCCCAGAATATATGCAACCTCCCTCCTACTTGTGAGGTTGTACATGCGGGATTCTCAAGAGAACCAGACCCCCTTAACTACATGGTCACCAGCGGGGCTTGATGTTCTGGGCTTTTGGTGGACGTTGTGTTGCTGGGGTGGGGGGTTGGCGCATCTTCCATGCTGGCCGCTGTTGGCCCTGCCCTAAAAAAAGGCTTCTGCTGATGGGGTGCGGCCGGTGGATATGCTCTTTGTGCCCTGTCGGGTTGTCCCCGAGGCCTGGTATTTGCGTATGGATGGGGCCTCCGATACACTTGTGGCCTGGTTGATGACGGCAGTTTCATTAACCCAACTGCTTTGGCCTCCTCATCCAAGTCTTTGACTTGTTTAGGCAGGTCCTCCCCGAACAACTGTCTTGGCGGCGGAGTAGCAGTGGCTTTACACAACCCTGCAAATTTGGGGTTGAGTGTGGGCCGGATGGAGCTTTTTGAGAAAGAGTTGATCTCATATTGTGTATTACACAATAGACCCAGAGCATCCTGTTGCTCCTCCGTCATCTCTGTCCCATCCAGGGTTCTGGCAAAAGCCGTGATGCCTGATGTCAACAACTTTAGGATCTTTTGCATTTTCAGTTCCTGGGCCTTGATCCCGCGACTAATGTTCCCCCAGATGGGCATGTTGACCGTCGGGACATTGAGCAATACACAATTACCTGGAGCTTTGTATTTCTCCATAGCCTCAGTCAACACCTGTTCCTGCAGCTGGTGGGTTGTGAGGTAATTAATGCTCGCCGCTAGTTTGGCCTGTAGCGGTTGCCCTGAATGCCCTGGCTGGGCAAATTTGGAAACTACCTCCAGTAGCTCCTCAGGGATTCCTTGCTCCGCTGGTTCCTGCACCAACCCCTCTTCAAAGTCAGCTAGCCGCTGACTCTTAGCACTGCCCACGGATGAGGGAGAAACACTCAGTGGACCCATAGTATGATATAGTATAGATCGCAGGGACCCCCATTCTTGATATTCCAGGTCCCGTTTGAACAGTTGCTCTATTAGACGCTCCATCCGGGCCATGCGACCGCCGCTGCTATCGGCAGACGGCAAGTCGACTTCCCCAGGTTCTCCAGAACTACTGGGGCTTCTACCAACGTACTGCACCTCGTCGAGGTGATGACTAGGGTATGTTGGCAGGTAGTCGCTGCCTGCCGAACCTGCGGGGCCACACGACTCCCGCGCGGACGTGCCGCTAGTCCGCCGTCTTCCGGACTGTAACGGTCCGCTTGTCTGCTACGACAATAGCGGTGATGAGTCGGTGCCAGGCGCCGCAGCGAGGCTCCCCGACATCCGCGCGGGCTTACCGTCAGTCCCCGATACACGGGTTTGAGACGGCGCATGGTCGCTGTCTGCCGCCTCAGCGGGGCCACGCGACCAAAATACACTGCCACCGGCCTGCACTCTGGCAACCTGTACTGGTGTGAACCGGTACCTCCCGCTCCTGTGGGGCGCCCCGACTTCCCAGCATGCACATCACCGGTCCGCGATCTGGCAGCTTTCTCCGGTGGCATGTCGATGCCGGCCGCTGCAGCGGGGCTCGACCTGGATGTGGCTTTCCCCCCTGGTCCGCCCTCTGGGGACCTGTAACACAGGGGAAACAGAACTGCCGTTGACCGTGGCACGGTTTTACGCACCTGTTTGCCGCTAGCCCTTGACTGTTTGGGCGGTAGCAGCAGGGAGTCAGGGTCTTTCCTACCCTGCTCCTGCGCGGTGCTCCGACCAACATGCAGCTCCTTAGTCTGCTGTGGTGGAGAATCGGGTCCAGTCAACTGCACAGGGCTCCCCGACTTCCGCGATTTGCTCTCGGCCCGCGAAGCGGGTGCTGCCGGTGTTGTGGTCAGCTCCGAGGATAGCGGCCCGTGACTTCCCTCCGAAGTCCCACGGCCCTTGGAGGCTTGTTTCGCCTTCCCTTTCCACTCCATCGTACCTATAAGAAATAGTTTCATTACAGGGACTAACCAGCCCAAGGTTAGTTAGAACTTACCTCAAAGCTCTTTTGAAGGTGCCGTTGGGGGAGAGCACTCACCCCTCCAGCTGTCGACTGCAAATGCGAGTGATGATATGTCGCGCATGCGTGCTGGCGGGGTCTTCACGGAGTCACGCACATGACTCCGAAGTAAAATGGCTTTCTGTCAATGCTACCTTAGTCTACCTTTCCCCTGGATGTTCCAAGGCAAGGCAGGTAAAGAACAAGGGGTGACCAATGACTGGTGCAGGGCAGTTGTGAGATTGGGTTATAAAGGCAGATTTCAATCTGACCTGTGTATTTTCCCACCATTTCCATAACTACCCAATACAGTTATGGTGTGATGCTGGGGATAGTGCAAACCAAATTCACCATATTTTTAAGTGTTTTTGCATATAATGAAGTGCAAGATGATAACAGTGAATGCAAAAATAGGACTCAACCTATTACGACAGAATATTACTCAAAATAGGACAGAAAGTTACAAACAAAAACATAACCAGATAAAATCATGCTTATGTAAGACGCACACAACATATTTAATTCTACTAGTGAGACAGACAGATATTCCACTTTGCAAAATATAAACCTCATATCTGTGACTAATAATCATAACAGCATTGAATGACTTTTCATAACTCGCATTGTGTCCTGGTAGATACAGCACATTCAATAATTGTCAGTACAGGGTGCATAATTTTTCAGAATCCATATTCAATGCTTCCAATTGTTTGTTTTATGCCCCATTTCATGTGCTAAACTCATGGAAATTCTTGCTATTGTTAGTGATTTGCTCGTTCACATTCAGCATGGTCAAACATTTGAGCATAGCTCTTGTTCTCAAACCATTGGGGATAGTCCTTCGAAATCGATGACTGTTATATTGCTTTGGCACTACAAATGGCATGCAGAATTAATGTGCACCCAAAGACATCCGCCTGTACCTCGTTTCAATTTGGACCTTTAAATTTCAATTTCATGAACATTTATCTCAATATTCAATTAAAAGGAGCCATTATTACTACAGGAAACTACTGTAACATCAGTGCTGGGGAAGTTATTGGAAACCATTATTAGACAAAAAAAACCACACCATTTGGAAAGACATGGATTAATCAAGGTGAAACAGTATGGATTTATTGAAGGTAAACGGTATGTAGCTAACTTAATTGAATTCTACACAAGATGGCAGAGATTAATCAAAGAAATGCAGTGGATGTATATATGAACTTTTAACATAGAAACGTAGAAAATAGGTGCAGGAGTAGGCCATTCAGCCATTCGATCCTGCACTGCCATTCAATATGATCATGGCTGATCATCCAACTCAGTATCCCGTACCTGCCTTCTCTCCATACCCTCTGATCCCCTTAGCCACAAGGGCCACATCTAACTCCCTCTTAAATATAGCCAATGAACTGGCCTCAACTACCCTCTGTGGCAGAGAGTTCCAGAGACCTCCCCAACATCAGGAACAATCTTCCTGCATCTAGCCTGTCCAACCCCTTAAGAATTTTGTAAGTTTCTATAAGATCCTCTCTCAATCTCCTAAATTCTAGAGAATATAAACCGAGTCTATGCAGTCTTTGTTCATAAGACAGTCCTGACAGCCCAGGAATGTCTAACCCTAGAAAGCACTCTGCTAAGAAGACATATTAAAGAGATTGGAGGCTTACAAAAATAGAGATAATTGTCTTATTGATAAGGAATTATCTCAGTGGTAAGACGCTGGCTAGATGTTTTATATTGGGTGTACACAAAAGGCTGGAGAAATTCAGCGGGTGCAGCAGCATCTAAGGAGCGAAGGAGATAGGCAACGTTTCGGGTCGAGACCCTTCTTGTGTTTTACAGTACTGTTCTCCAATAGTTCGTTTTGATTCCATTACTGTCCATAATTTTGATTTCTGATGTTGCCCTAAAATTATTAAGGTATTATCATGTAATTTGCAAATGATGCAAATCTTGGTGCAACAGATATTGAGGAGGATGGATCATTGAATTAAAGATGGCTCTGGGGGCAGAGGCATGACAATTGGTACTCAATACAGAGCAGTCTAATGTGCTGCATATTTGGATGATTATTAAGAAAGGAAATATCTCATCAATGGCATGATTTGGGAATGTGCAATTAAGCAATGAAGCCTTGTAGTCCATGACCACAAATCTTTTCGTGTACAATAAAAGGGATAATGTAGGTGAAATAGCATACTTCAAACATGCGCTTTTAAATGACGCATAGCATGAAAAAAAGTGAAGCTACTGTGCAAAGAATTTATTAATCACTGGTTAGGACAGCAGGAGCATTACATTTCATGTAAAGCTTTAAATGAGGGGAATAAATATATTGGCTGTAAGAGAAGTTTGGGAAAACAAATGGTACATAAAAAAATGCAAAGTAGTGGAGGTTTTAAAGTAATAATGGCTTTTGATAAATCAGACAAAGGGATTCTCCCTGGTAAGTGGGTCAATATCCAAAGGTTAATTTTTAGCCTTGAAAGGTTAAAATTTAAAAGTTCGAGAACAGAATTGAAAAGCTGTAATTTTGTTCTGTGCTCAATGGATATGTACCTTACCTGAAAAGGCTGTACAATTCAATCCCTTAAATAAGTGTTGAAGATAATGAACTTACACGGTTCAATTGAGGGTAGGGAAGATTCAAACAAGAGGGCATGACATGAGAATTAAGGGACAGAAGTTTAGGAGCAACATGAGGGAGAACTTCTTTACTCAGAGAGTGGTGGCTGTGTGGAATGATCTTCCTGCAGAAGTGGTGGAGGCAGGATCGATTTTAACATTTAAAAGTAAAGTGGATAGGTATATGGACGGGAAGGGAATGGAGGGGTATGGTCTGAGTGCAGGTAGATGGGACTAGGGGAAAATAAATGGTCGGCACGGACTGGAAGGGCCGAGAAGGCCTGTTTCCGTGCTGTAATTGTTAAATGGTTATTGTTATATGGTTATATGGTTAAATAAGTGCCATGGGCTAAGTACAAATTTACTGGTTGTGAAAAATTGCAGCAAGATATTGATCGGTTGGCGAAGTGAACTGAGGAATGGTTCATGGTATTTAATGCAGAGAAATGTGAGGTGTTGCATTTTGGGAAGTCTAACATGGGCAGGACCTCTACAGTGAATGGTAGGGCTCTGGGGGGTGTTGTGGAGCAGAGGGATCTAGTACTGCAGGTTCATGGTTCCTTGAAGGTCGAGTCGCAGGTAGGTTTGGAGTCAAAAATGCTCTTAGTCTATGGCCCTCATCAGACAGAGAGTATCGAATATAAATGTTTGGAGGTCATGTTGCTGTTATATAAGACATTAGAAACATAGAAATTAGGTGCAGGAGTAGGGCATTCAGCCCTTCTAGCCTTCACTGCCATTCAATATGATCATGGCTGATCATCCAACTCAGTATCCTGTACCTGCCTTCTCTCCATACCCTCCGATCCCCTTAGCCACAAGGGCCACATCTAACTCCCTCTTAAATATAGACTCCCTCTTAAACATGTTGCACCATGTTATAGGAATGATATTGTCAAGCTGGAAATGGTACAGAGAAGATTTACGAGGATGTTGCCAGGACTCTAGGGTCTGAACTACAGGGAGAGGTTGCGTAGCTGGTACTCTATTCCTTGGAGCGCAGGAGGGATGAGGGGTGATTTTATAGAGGTGTATAAAATCATGAGAGGAATAGATCGGGTAGATACACAGAGTCTCTTGCCCAGAGGAGGCGAATTGAGGATCAGAGGACATAGACTAAGGTGAAGGGGAAAAGATTTAATAGGAATCTGAGGGGGAACATTTTCATTCAAAGGATGGTGGCTGAACGGAATAAAGAGAAAGCTGAGGTAGGGAATATCACAACATTTAAGAAAGAAGTTAGATAGGTACATGGATAGGACAGGTTTGGAGGGATATGGGTCAAATGTTGGCAGGTGGGACTAGTGCAGCTGGGACATGTTGCCACTGTGGGCATGTTGGGCCAAAGGACCAGATTCCACGCTGTATGACTATGACACCATGAGTAGAAATATGCAATATCTACGACTGATATTTCCCTTCCCTATGTGATTCTATTGAACATCCATCTGATATTTTTGATGGCTTTAGTGTGAAATACTTGTTTCCTCCTTAGTTGCATTAATTTATATTGCAGTACTTCAATCACATTGAAGCACAACATAAGTGGGTCTCTTATTATTTATTCATGGATTTGAAATTACACTGTCCAATATTAGTATATGAATACTTAATACAGTTGTATAAAATCCCTTTATTCATTATTTTAATGGCAGCATCAAAATGATTAAAATTTTTCAGACAGTAATTTCTAGGTTGATCATGTTTAAGGTTATGTCAAAGTTCCTAAAACGCCAATTAACTTTTTATTTAGTTCCCACATAAGTAAAGTGAATTATATTTAAAATGAGCACTGTGCCAACATAACCGCAGTGATACAAACAGCTAAACCTTTGAAGTGACATTTACAAACTGGAATTTGCATATTTCAGCGAAGAACTGCTAAAAAAATTCACGGTAACTTTATTTTATCAGTAAAGAATAAAAGCTATTAAATACTATTAATCAGTGCTGCACACCCATTCATAACCTCAAACAGATTAAAGTGTTCAGCTGCAGGAGAGAGTTCCTACAAGTCCAAGTTGAAGAGACACCACCCATTCCTTCTCTCTCAGAGATGCTGCATGTCCCCGCTGAGTTACTGCAGCATTTTCAGTTGAAGATATCAGTTGCCTTTCAGCCTCTACAATTGTACATTTTGGTGCTTTCAAAGTTGTCCAAGGTTCAAAGAGGCCCACAGAATGAGATATGGCAGGTGCTGAATGAACCTACACTAGCTCCTGCACAAAACCGTTGTTCCAACGCCTGGATACATTAATAGAAATCCCCTCACTGTGGCCTCGAGACTTTATACGTGGGGATTCATCCAGACTAGATCTGCAATGATTTGCAACACCCTGCAGTTTACCATCCATTGTTTCATAAGGGAGGTCACCGAGTTCCATTCCAGGAGTACTGCCATCATTTCATTCTCTCTTGCAGTACATCACTTCAACGTTTTCTACAATAATGATGTTTTTGACTGCACATGTGCCACTTGGCTCTGTTGTTAATTAACCCAGTGACATACCACTTGGGATTCTATGTCCAGCTGAAGTGTGACCAAACAAAATGTTTCAGGCAGCCAGTTCTCTGGAAAGATGTCATGATTACTTCATTCCATGTCTGTCTCCTGTATCGTCTGCAGTTGAAACGCTGTCAAAAACTAAAGGATGGCTACTGGGGGCCAAAGGCTATGTACTAACAACATAGGCCTTAACTCTATCACACTGCCCACACGTATGGGTAATGTGCATTCAATGAATGCCGTGCTGTCATACAAAATGTGATATAACAGACCACTGACATGCTGAAACTACGCTCCTGCTGCCTGAACCACTCAAGAGAAGATCTAAAGTGCTCAACAGTGTTATGATTTATTGTGCCGAATGCTATGTGGCATCTTCATCATGAAGGGTCAACCTTTGCCACCAGCTAACAAATGATGGAACCAAGGGGAAGAGCAAGAGATGAGCCAGGCAGCTCTTGTCTAGCTTGGCTAGTCTTTACCAACTCATCCAAATAGATGACAGATAAGCACAGCCCTGTCAGAGATCATTATAGCATTCAATGGTGAAAAGTCAAAATCCACCACAAACTTAACAATTACCAAAATTAACACCACAACATGTAGGTGTGTTACAAAACTTACCTTGAGCAGCGCTGCAGTTCTGCCGCTCCCCGTGTGCGTGACTTTGGCGCCTTTCAGAGGGGGGCGGGCTTAAAGTGACGTTTTTCTTCAGACTGGGCAAATCGATCAATGTCGGGCGATTTCGTTGCGGAAGAAAAATCGTTCCGACATTTCATTAATGAAGGTATTTTTAAATTACGCTAGATTATTTATTATCTAGAGTAATTTAAAAATCACCTTCAAAAGCCGTGTGTGCCGATAACGGGAAGGATTTTGCGTAGGGGAGAAAAAAAGGGACACAGTTTATTTTTATATTAAAAGTTGGTTTTTATGGAGGCTTTAATAATATTTTCATGTTGCGAAATGGGGTCCAAAAAAAATGTATGAACCGGCTGTATTTTTCATACCGACTTCACAGCAAACCACAACGTTCCAATCCACCGCATTCCACTAAAACCCACTCGCTAGTTGATTTAAATGGCCATTAATTTACAGGCATTAAACACTAAATTCCTTCCATTTGGCCCAGAAATTCATGAAAATGAGATTTAAAAATTATGTTATATTGTGGATTATTGTGTGAATGTTATTCGGACACTTAGATAATTAAAAAAAAGTTTATCTTTTCTTAAGAAATGGATAGATGTTTAGATCTACTCATTGAATTTTGTAATTAGCTAAAATTAGATAACTAACTAATTATATGCTTTAATTTCAGGTCATCCAAGAAAAATTGTTTCATATTTGTTTCAGAATGCTTCAATCTATAATAACTGGAAATTTCATTGAGTTCTCTTAATTTTTAAGAAAGTTATCGGCTTTTAACTGTTCTAGATCACAGCTTTTGAGTTAAGTCAATTGAAAGGCAATGGGGAACAAGATGCTAATTTCCGAGTATGAAAATGGTCATAACTTTCTTAATATTGAAGATATGAAAGTGAATTAGGTGTCAAATTAAACTTCTTTTTATGCTTTATCTGATGGGATAAATTGCAGACTTGATTTTTAAAATCTCAAAATTTTGTAAAATTGCTACAACATGGTGGCTCTGTGGTGGAATTACTGCCTCACAGCACCAGAGACCCGGTTTAGATTCTGACTACAGTTGCTGTCTGTACGTTGTCCCAGTGACAGCGTGGGCTTTCTCCGGGTGCTCTGGTTTCCTCCCACACGCTAAAGACATACAGGTTTGTAGGTTAATTGACTTGGTAAAATTGTAAATTGTCCCTAGTGTGTAGGATAGTGCTAGAGTATGGGGATGGCTGGTCGGCACAGCCCAGTGGGCCGAATGGCCTGTTTCCGCGCTGTACCTCTGAACTAATGCATATTTCCGAAGCTCATTCCTGGACACAGCACACTGATGGAATTATAAAGAAAGTACATCAACGCCTCTCCTTCCTGAGAAGCTTACGGAGATTTGGTATGTTCGAGAGGATTCTCTTGAAATTCTACAGGTACAGAGCATATTGACTGGTTGCATCACAGCCTGGTTCAGCAACTTGAATGCCCAGGAGCGATGAAGACTGCAAAAAGTTGTGAACATTGCCCAATCCATCACCGGCTCTGATCTCCCCTCCATCGATTTACCGGAATCATTGCTTCAAAAACACAGCCAGCATCATCAGAGACCCACATCACCCTGGCCACACACAGATCCCCCCCCGCCATTGGGAAGAAGGTACAGGAGCTTGAAAACTGTAACGTCCAGGTTCAGGAACAGCTTCTTCCCTCCAGCCATCTGGGTACGGGCCCAAACTCTCCTCAGACGCTAATCCAATGATCCCCATGATCATTCAGAAATGCTGCTTCACTGTGCCGGCAACGCAGGTTCAATCCTGATCTTGCATATCGTCTGCGTAGAGTCCGCACATTCTCCAAGTGAGTACGTGTGTTCCCTCCAGTGATCTGGTTTCCTTCCATGACCTTTCATGTGTAGAATCCAAAGATCTGATGAGAATGTAGCATTAATGTGGGTTTAATGTAAATGAATGCTTGATGGTTGGCATGGTCGGTGAAACAAAAGACCAGTTTCCATGTTGCACCTCTCCATGATACCATGATATGATGCACAGAGCGAATCCAACAGTGCAAGTGTAATGATTCATATTTGAAAATATATTAATTGGCCATGATAGCAGTGTGAGATTATTAAACTTTGCGTAAAATTGCATATGAATCATTGCCAATTAATTCCTGATATTGTCCATATTGTAGCCTCCCCCTGCCCTCTTCAACGGTATATCTGAGTGCAACCTCACTCTCAGTGGAAATTGAGGTTCTATCAACTTCCAAGGCTCCAATGCATCATCTGAAAAGTACAGAGCCTGCTGTCTCTTGCTTTGTGCCATTGTTGAAGTTCTTACAACAATCACACCCTGTATAAGAGGCACAAATTGGCTTGAAATAACACAAGCTATGTTTAGCCAATGCTTACCACTTAGGATAATGGGTGTCTTGCTGAGGTAGTCAGGCAATAAACAGCACAGTTAATCTGTCTGCACAGAGCAATTGTATGAATGAGCAAATGGGCAGTCTGCACAAAACTGTATCAGAAACAATGGGCATAGATTAATTGCCAACTGCAATCTCGCCACCAATTTCAGGGGTTAATACATTCAGCCCCTTTGATTCTCCTTATTGACAGATGATTTATGCCTTTCTACCTTGAACAATATCTAAACAAAAACATTTCTAACCTCACCCTGAACCCCTCGATTAAAATTAATTGCTGCAGAAGGACTCATTGCTTTGTAATCACAACTACCATTTCGAGCAGTTAATTCATAATGCAAGCAACCTGTGACTGACAAGATTTATTGTCCTGACATGCAAACCCAAAGGGAAAGAAACTCAGCTGTAAAATCTCATTCCATCAAGCACTGCATTGGAGGATTATAAAATTAAATAAAAATAGAACTAGCGGTTATTTTGTACGAGTCTAGTCACCCATCCTCCTGTTGGTACCAGTAGAAAATACCTCATAAAAAACGATTCTGACATTCAGAAATTTAAATTAAACTCCTTCCAGAAAATATCAGTTAAAATATACACTTTTCCTACATATAACTGACTAGTCACTCATTGAAAAGAAAAAGGCAGCAATTCATGAGCATAACTGGATTACAATGTTATTGCACTTCTATTAAAATATTCTCTTACTATATGTGTGTGCCTATTTCTGTGCTCTCTTAAACCATTCTAATCATAGTGAATGGCACTCTGCCTCTCTTGCAGGGCCCAAAACCAATGTATTTGGGTCAGGGAGCAGATTAAGGCTTTAAAAATCCAAAACCCGAATACTGCCAGCCTCACACCGAGCTATTTTAGGCTTTAATGGAGGTGGGGCAGAAGGAAAAGGCAAGCTCTCTGGAGGTAGTTGTGCAGTTAAACATTTTAACAAAGCGGCACTTTTGGTGCAGCAGTAGAGTTGCTGCCTTATTGCGAAGAAGCTGTTCCTGAACCTGGAGGTTACAGTTTTCAGGCTCCTGTACGTTCTTCCCAATGGCAGAGGGGAAATCTGTGTGTGGCCAAGGTGATGTGGGTCTCTGATGATGTGGGTCTCAGAGACCTGGGTTTTATCTGGACTATGGGGGATCATAGAATCATAGAAAATAGGTGCAGGAGTAGGCCATTCGGCCATTCGATCCTGCACTGCCATTCAATATGATCATGGCTGATCATCCAAATCAGTATCCTGTACCTGCCTTCTCTCCATACCCCCTGATCCCTTTAGCCACAAGGGCCACATCTAACTCCCTCTTAAACATAGCCAATGAACTGGCCTCAACTACTTTCTGTGGCAGAGAATTCCACAGATTCACCACTCTCTGGGTGAAAATTGATCTTCTCATCTCGGTCCTAAAAGACTTCCCCCTTATCCTTAAACTGTGACCACTTGTTCTGGAGTTCCCCAGCATCGGGAACAATCTTCCTGCATCTAGCTTGTCCAACCTCTTAAGAATTTTATAAGTCTCTCTAAGATCGCCCCTCAATCTCCTAAATTCCAGCGAGTATAAGCCGAGTCTATCCGGTCTTTCTTCATATGGAAGTCCTGCATTCCAGGAATCAGTCTGGTGAACCTTCTCTGTACTCCCTCTATGGCAAGAATGTCTTTCCTCAGATTAGGAGACCAAAACTGTATGCAATACTCCAGGTGTGGCCTCACCAAGACCCTGTACAACTGCAGTAGAACCTCCCTGCTCTTGTACTCAAACCCTTTTGTGATGTCTGTACAGAGTTTGTGCGTTTTAACTTTCACCATGTGGGTTTTCTCTGGGTGAAGGGAGGGGTTTAGCCAGAGAGGGTTATTGGGAAGAAAGTGCCACTTTAAATTTAGTTGCATCTGGCTGGGCAACCGTGGCATGGTGGAGATTATTCCATGCTTTAATAGTGCGTGGAAAAAACGAATTGCTGTACACATCTTTGAGGCTGGGACCACAAATTGGATCAAATGCCCTCATCTGCTCCTAATTGGTTTGGGGTTGGTGTAGGTCTTGTGATCTATGTCTAGCTGACTATTTAACATTTTGTAAAAACAGGTCAAAAGGTCAATCTCCACTTTTTACCATACCCTGGGCCCCTCCAAATCTCTCTCATGTAACTAAGCTCCTTCCCCTTCCCCCGCATAACAAAGAAAGAGACAAAATTATGGAGTAACTCAGCAGGTCAGGCAGCATCCCTGTAGAACATGGATAGGTAATGTTTCAGGTTGGGACCCTTCTTCAGCCATCCACATTGAAATTAATCTTTTTTTATTGCAGTAAATATATATTTTATATATAAAATTAATCCCACATGAATCTACAAAATGCTTTGAACATAGTACAAAATGCATTAAGTATATTGGTGCGGCAATTTGAACAACATTTCATGTTTTAAGGCAGGGCATGTGTTTTTTCCCATCAGGAGTCAAACACAGAGTTCACAGTTGCTGTATCATTACTGTGCAGATGCCCAATAAAATTGTCAATTTTTAACAAACCTCTGCCCATGGCAGTCAGAGAAAACATTGGCATGGATGTGAGCGAAAAGTGAGATATGGAGGTTGAGATGGGCAGCACTGTTGAGTGCATCAAAGTCCAATTTGCATGACTCAAGGGCCTGTCCTACAAGCATGCAACTCCATGCGATGAGCGCGACCTAACGTGGTCGCTTGAGCCGTCCGGCGTCGCGGGGCCAGTCCCACTTCGATCGCCGGAGCCGTGCGGAATTGTGCGGAGTTTGTCCCGACATCGCGCGGGGCTCCGTAAAACTGACCATGTTCAAAAATTCCACGTGGCAACGGCTTGTCGGCTCGCAGTCGCCTCGACGCATTACACACCGCCTCGACATCGTGCCTCCGTGAACATATCTGTAGGTGCCTCCATGACCCTCTATGTGTGTGGCTCTGTGCCCCTCTCTGTGTGTCCCTCTCTGTCCTGGTGAACTTACCTTTAAGACTTTGCTCCAAGTTCGCCTCACTTTGTGCCGCGTTGCGCCACTCACCCGACCTCCGCGCGGCCCCTGCTGCCGGTTTGGTCACACTTGCCGCATGCAGGCGCATGCTGGTGGGAACAGCCCTGTACAGGGGATCATCCGACCTCCGCGCGGCCCCTGCTGCCAGTTTGGTCGCGCTCACCGCATGGAATCGCATGCTGATGGGACAGGCCCTTAACACCAATGTGATTTAATGCTCCAATGGAGTATCATGCTACAAGCATGATATGTATACATTAGTGATGTCCAGACATCATTGCTAGGTATGGGCTGATCAGCCTGACAGAGATCACAGCATAATCCCCTGAGGTGCATTACAGTATAACATAGGTCAGTTGTCATCACCATGGGAATACTCAGCACAAAGATACTGAGCAAAGGAAATTGCCTAACTGATGATAAACCAAGTAATGACAGTTATTTTAAGTTTAGGGGGACCATGTATTGGAATCAATTGTGAGGGATAATATTAAACTTAATTTAAAAAGAAATGATCAATGTATCACAATGATAATCAAATAAAATAGCATGGATTTCTTCAGGGAAGAATAGATTGAAATTTGAGGAGGAAATAAAGAGGTTCAATGAGAGTAATGCATTTAATGTAGACTACATGGATTTCAGCAAGGCTTTTTGACAAGTCTCCCATGACCGATTGATGAAAATATAAAATTGCATGGGATCATCGGGAAACTCAATCTAAAGTTTGTCCAGTGGCAGAAAGAGGAGAAAAATCATTTGTGACTGAAAGATTGTTACAATAGGGTTTGTTAATGCCTTGCAGCACAGTCACTTGGTTTTATTGTATACCAGACCAAGTGGGACCTATTGGGTCCCATCCCCTCAACGCACGGTGGCGGGGGGAGGGTGCGGCCTGTGGCGTCACACACTAACCAACCCCTCACACACACAGACTGGCCACCCCCATTGATATTATATTAATATTATTCATTCACTCACTCCTTTCACCCCGTCCCCTGCCCTATCCATTCACATATAGCCCCCAATTCGCAGGCGTGGCTAGAAAGGGAGGGGCACAGAGAGGGACAGAGGGGCACATGGAGGAGCACAGAGAGGGACACAGAGAGGGACACAAAGGCACAGAGAGGGACACAAAGGCATAGAGAGGGGTGCAAAGAGGGACACAGGGGTACAGAGAGGGACACAGAGAGGGACATAGAGGCACAGAGAGGAACACAGAGAGGGACACAGAGGCACAGAGAGGGACTCAGGGAGGGACACAGAGAGGGACACAGAGAGGGACACAGAATGGGACACCGAATGGGATACAGAGAGACATACAGAGGCACACAGAGAGGGAGGGGGGGCGAGAGGGAGCATGAGGGTGCAGAGAGGAAGGAGGGTAGAGTTTAAGGGGTGGGGGGGGGGGGCGCGTCATCACAGGGGAGGGCTGGTTCCCAAATGCAATAATCCCGGCTACAAAATGCACCCGTCCCCTACCCGTTGCCCCCACGGGAGGCAGAGAGGGAGCGTGATGCGGCGTGACGACGTATGACGCGCGGTGCTTTTTCAAGTGTCGCAACATTTTTTTGTGTCACCGCTGGATTTTGAAATGTTCAAAATCTTTTGCCGTCCCTGATATGATGCCGGCAGTCGCCCAGTGGGACAGGCCCTCTAAGCAGACTTTTCTTTGCAGTAAACATTATACCGTTGATCCTGTATCTGTACACTGCGGGCAGCTTGATTGTAATCATGTACATTTTCGTTGACGAAACGAAAAGCTTTCCACTGTACCTCAGTGCCTGTGACAATAATAAACTAAACCAAACTTATTATGAAGCCTGAACATAACTTCTGTAGACTTGTAATCAACTCTTCTGACTGTCCCTTCAAGTATGTTATTAATGTTCACACTTTTGATCGAAAAAATTTCATGCTTGCTATGCCTCCCAGATTGCTTTCTAATTCTGCATCTGCAAATTTTATTCCATTAATTAATGACTAAGGTTGGCTTGCATAAAATATTGTGTGTAGTTTTCACTATAAATTCCATTTGCCAATTATCCACCAGGTAGGATAATTGATCATAATAATTCCTGAATTAATTTTACTATATAGATAGTTCTGCTTTAATGCGTGTTTCCATAACGTTAATTGGATTTGATGCAATTGATGAATTAGGGAATATTCTCTGTATTACAAGGGTCAAATTAGTTATGATATGATTTTGATCAAGAACTTAAGGGCCTGTCCCACTTGGCCGTCATTCGTGTGCCTTTTACGTGACCTGCTAGCGTGTGGGTAGCGCATGGGTAGCATGGGACGGGTGCATGGAGTGGCATGGAGGAGTGTGATCTTCGTCCTGCACAAAATATTTGCGTGCTACCGGCCTGTCGCGTAACTGACGGCCAAAGTGGGACAGGCCCAAGACCCTGGCGCGATGCAACGTCTCACCTCCAACAGATGCAGAAGCAGGCAAACGATCGCCGAGCTCGGCCTGGGGCTCACGGCCGTTGCGGATCCTGATCCGCCCCCACTCCTACTCCCAGAGCGGGGCCAAGATGATTGGACATAGACACAAAACGCTGGAGTAACTCAGCAGGACCGGCAGCATCTCTGGAGAGAAGCAATGGATGACGTTTCGGGTCAAGAACCTTCTGCAGACTGAAGAAGAGTCTCGACCCGAAACATCATCCATTACTTCTATCCAGAGATGCTGCCAGTCCCGCTGAGTTACTCCAGCGTTTTGTGTCTATCTTCAAATGATGTCACGCTCTCCAGACGGCTGTGCGAACACATGATGACGCGCACGACCATCGTGCGTCAGTCACTACCGGCCTGTCGCGTAAATGATTTAGAAATTGACAAGCAGGAAACAAGTTGTCCTGTGTGAAAAACTGTTTCTATGTAATCTCCTGCAGTAATCAGACACTAAGAAGACAACTTTCACCAGCGTACCCTTTCAAAGTGACAAGCAACAAGCAAGTGCCGGAGAAACTCAAAGGGTTAGGCAGCATCTGGGCAAAGAATGGAGAGGCGATGTTTCAGTTCTTCTCACTGATTGTTTACTCCATTAAAGAATGTAAAATGCTGCATTTAGTATTGTTGGCTTGCAGTAACAAAAAGAAATTTACAGCTATTAAAAAGATCTTTACGTTTGAAACTCCCGTGGGAAAAATAATTTTGTTATTGGAAGTTTGAAACTCTTTAGCCCCTAACTCCCCAAGGTTGTTTTTTAATGCAATTTTCTATAACAGGAGGCTTCTGAGGAATGTAATATTTGCATTACAGCAGAACTACCCATGTTTACTTTCACTGTTTGTTATACAATCTTCCGAAAATTGGAAAGAAATGTAATGACTTTGTAATTTCTAATGACTTATCGTCTTTTAAGCACAAAGATCTAAGTATTAGCCTCATAAAACTCTACTTCAGAGAATCTTTCCACATTCCGTCATTCCTCACAAGTGCATTCAACTTCCCTATTTTGGTAATATGTTATACAGTTTCAAATCCTACTCTGGAGTCACTTGACTATAAATAAGAAGTGATCAGTCTGGAATTGTGTAAAATAAAACCTTTGAAAGGTCTAGGCGACCATATCATAAATATTGCCATTAATTCTCAATAGTAAATTCTATGTATACAATTGCCAAGAGTCACAATTATCAATTAGCTTCCTCCCCTCCAAAGTCAGTTTTAGCCTTTTCTTCAAAAATTACCATCACAATGCGCTGCAAAGACAAATTAGAAATTATGCTTTAAACCAATTTTAATTGGACGCTTCAATTTTCAGTGTCTGTTTACATGCACTAAATGTCTCGTATGTGTACTTAATTCTGAAAATATAAAAGGAGTTATCGTTGTTCAATGATTTGCTTCAAGTTAATATCCTGTGCCAGATTGACCATTTCTCTGTATTTTTCCTTTCAAAGTAACATATATATCAAAGCAACAGTTCTCAAAAATAAACTGGAATCCTTGGAGGTAAATCAATATTAGACAAATGGGAGAAGAGATATGGTGGATTCAGAAGAGAAAAAGTAGGCACACTTCTACACCATTTATTTAAAAGAGAAAAACAAGGTTGGATAGGTTAGAAAGGAGAAGCTTATGATCAATTCCAAAAGCTCGGCATTGTAAAAAAAAAAAAAAGAAAAAATTGATAAAATTGTAAATTGGCCTTAATGTCTAGGAAAGTGCAGGTATATGGACGGGGTGAATGCTAGTCAGCACTGACTCGTTAGGCCGAAGGACCTGACAAATATCACTGGGACAATTTCTTAAAATCTTTTTGTTTTAAATACATATCACTAAAATAGAATATTCCTATTTGAATGTACTTTATTTAACTCCAATCCGATATCCTTTTCAAATCTTAACAATTTGCTTTGACTTCTTGTAGCCAAGTCATCAACATCAATGAAAAACATTAGTTCTTTGAACAACAGCCCCTGGAGAAAACCACTCCTATCCTGGCATCACTGCTCCAAAATATACCAGGAGCAAATTAGTTATTCATTGTGTGTTCAAAGCAGACTTCCAAATGCAACTTGATTACATTATTTTTTGAAAAATCTGGATATCTAGATTTAAGTACTTGACAGTCTTCAGATAATCCAAGGAAGGTTGGTCTGCTGTGATCCTGTTCCACCGAAGCCACACTGACTGCTGTTGGCTGGTTGTTGTGAGATTAATGAAGGTTACTGAATGTTTAATTGCCTATGTCCTTTTGAAAATGTACCTCAGCATTGCATGTCTAAAGGCTACTGACATTCAGTGTCCAGTTACTCCCTCATATTGATTGTCAGGGCCTCATAAATCCTTCCCAGTTCTGCGGGATTAATAGCATTTATCCAAAGGGATTGTTTTCTTTCATTTTTTTTGTATGCTGTCATTACTATCCTTTTCCCCATGAGTTGGCCTTCCTTGCACAGCCATACACCTTAGATATACCCTGTGGACAATGGTTAAATCATAATTCTCTCCTGTTGTCACATAAAATGTTACCAGCTTCAGTGTGGCCATAAATATTCCTGTTCAAGACTTGAATAGTTGGCAGTGTCTGGCTCTTCAGAAAGTGCAGTTGAGCACATTTTCTGAACAAAGGAGCTGAAAAATATCTGTCTTTTTATGTTTTTACTAAAATCAGGTGCTTCAGGCTACACATTCATAAACATAAAAGATGGACAAAATGCGAGTCATGACTCAGTGATTTTATATCACGCGAATTGAACTTTTTTTCATGATCTCCTCAATGCTGTGAGAGCAATTGCATATTAATAAGTCCATATCCCGTAGAATCCAGCATCTAAATGTTTCTTGGATAGTTGTGGATTCTTTCTAAATCCTTCAGACTTTGGAGATACAGCCTGGAAACAGGCCCTTTGGCCCACCGAGTCCACGCCGACCGGCGATCACACCGTACACTAGCACTATTGTACACATTAGAGAAAATTTGCAATTTTACTGAAGTCTGTACGCCTTTGGAATGTGGGAGGAAACCGGAGCACCCAGAGAAAACCAACGCAGTCACAGGGAGAACATACAAACTCCATACAGACAGCACCCGTAGTCAGATTGAACCAGAGGTCTGACACTGTAAAGGGCCTGTCCCACTAGCATGCAACTCTATGCGATGAGCGCAACCTAACGTGGTCGCTTGAGCTGTCCAGCGTCGCGGGGCCGGTCCCACTTCGATCGCCGGAACCGTGCGGAATTGTGCGGAGTTCGTCCCGACATCGCGCGGGGCTCCGAAAAACTGACCATATTCAAAAATTCTGTGCGGCAGCGGCTCGTCGGCTCGCAGTCGCCTCGACGCATTAAACACCGTCTCGACGTCGTGCCTCCGTGACCCTCTCTGTAGGTGCCTCCGTGGCCCTCTATGTTTGTGGCTCCGTGGCCCTCTGTGTGTGTGTGTGCCTCTGTGCCTCTCTCTGTGTGCCCCTCTCTGTCCTGGCGAACTTACCTTTAAGACTTCGCTCCAAGTTCGCCTCACTTTGCGCCATGTTGCGCCACTCACCCGACCTCCGCGCGGCCCTCACTGCCGGTTTGGTCGCGCTTGCCGCGTGCAGGCGCATGCTGGTGGGAACGGCCCTGTACAGGGATCACCTGACCTCTGCGCTGCCCCCGCTTCTAGTTTGATCGCGCTCATCGCATGGAGTCGGATGCTGGTAGGACAGGCCTTTAAGGCAGCAACTCTAGCGCTGTGCCACCGTGCTGCACATATCCTGTAACATGCTTTTGGGGTAAATTTAACCTGTTCGCCAAACTGTTGCCACCAGCATTATTTAAGTAAATAGGCAGTTTTTTGGTTTAGATACTTGCTTATTACATCAATGCATAATATCATATTATCTCAGCAGTGTATTTATGAATCTCATGTTTCTCTTATGTGAAGCCAAAGATTGACTGACAGAACACCAACTCAATCTTCAAACTATATTTCATTAACCACGATGTTCTGTTTGCTTTAGAATCGTGGAAGGGATAAACTACAATATGCAGTTACTCTGTGGTTAAGAATGATGGGGTAAACATTGGATGACTCACCAGTAACAATACATCTGGGAAAGGAAAGTATTCTCGGACATTGAATAGGTAAAATGGAAACCTAATCAGATTTAGACTAAGGGCTCACTTAAAGGTTGAGGGGCGATCTTATAGAAACTTACAAAATTCTTAAGGGGTTGGACAAGCTAGATGCTGGAAGATTGTTCCCGATGTTGGGGGAGTCCAGAACAAGGGGTCACAGTCTAAGGATAAGGGGGAATTACTTTAGGACCGAGATGAGGAAAACATTCTTTACACAGAGAGTGGTGAGTCTCTGGAATTTCATTTCGGAGTCACGTGAGTGACTTCGTGAAGAGCCCGCCGGCGCGCATGCTCGACATATCGTCGTAACGCGTTGCTGCGACGGCTGGCGGTGGAGCGCGCTCCTCGCCAGCCCTTCATAAGGGGCCACGGAGGTAAGTATCCTACCTTTAGTTGGTGGTCCTTGTTGTTGGTTATGTCTTGCAGCAAGGACATGGATGGGAGTTCCAAGGGCCGGAGGACGTCAGGACGAGTTCGCCGGTCAACAGTTCCGGGGCCTTTACCATCGGCAGTACCTGCAACGCAGGCCGGGACTCAGGCGGAGGGAGATGTGGGTAAGCCCTGTGATTACAGGTCCAGATCCGCCAGCACACCACAGCTCGGAGGAGTTCGACGAGGAGGAGTGTGGTGTGCCGCCAGAGCAGGGGGACCCTGCCATGGCAGTCAGGTCGTCAGCGGGCTCGCTGGCGACCTCGAGCTGGGTGCGTGCGGCTGCACGGCCCGTTCCACTCAGCCTTCCGAGTAGGGGAAGGGCAGCAGCCCAGAAGCCTAACCCTGCCAGGGCTAAGGCATTGCCTGACACGGAGGAGCGGTCAGGTTCCAGGGCGAGACCCGGGGCGGCTGTGAGGTCCAGACGGCACACCCCGACTCTCGACGCCGGGACGGGTCGGTTGAGTCGGGTCTCGTCACGGTCGCCGAGCCCCCCATGGATGGGTGGGCGAGACCATGCGTCGGCAAAGTCCACGATGTGGGCAGCCGGCAAGCCTGCGCGGGCTTCAGGCAGCCATGCTTCGGCTGGTGCCGACACCACGCCGCAAGTGCCCTTAGTGGCAGCGGCTTCAGCTCCCGCTAAACGGAGGCGGTTGAACACTCCCGCGTGGGAATCGCGCAGTTTCGCCTCGGCGGCTGTTAGCGACAACTACCGGCACCGGCTGGGCCTCGATGAGGTGCGGGCCGATGATAGAAGCCCGGTTTTCTTTTCAGAGCCGGAGGACTCCGACCACCTGAGTGTTCAGGGTGAAGGGCGTATTGACCGTATGGAGCGGCTGCTGGAGCTCCTGCTTCAACGTCAACTACAGCAGGGCAGCAACAGGCACAGGGCGTCGTCACCAGCCTCTACCATCAGCCTGGAGCAGCAGGAGGAGGAGGTTTTGGTGGATTCCATACCACCTCCGTTGGAGGTGCCAGCGGAGGATCTTCTGGATGTGGCGACCAAATTTGCGGCCCCACATTCATCTGGACTTCCTTTAAACGCAAAGCTGGCAGCCACTGTGGACTTTCTTAACAACCAGCAACTACAGGAAGAAGTCCTCATTCAGGCAATGAGCCGTCTCAAGGCTCCATCCAATTGCAACTCCCTCAACGTGCCTGTGGTCAATACGCCGATATGGGACAACATCAGTGCGGCTATCCGTCAACAAGAGGTAAAATTGCAAACCACCGCCGCCGCCGCCGCCCCGTCAACTCTTTGGGGAGGACCTCTCGAAGAGAGTCAAAGAGCTTGACGAACAAGCCAAAACGGTGGGGATCATGCGCTCTCAGAGTGCCCCCACACCGTCAGGCTCAAAAGCTCCATACATTCGCTCACGAGGGTCTGCTAGTACCTCGATGAGGACCCACCCTCAAGCTCCACAACGACAGCAACATCAGACCCAGCACCAGGGGTCTTTTTTAGGACAGGGTCGGCAGAGACCCTGGTGGAAAACGAAGACGCCGCGCCCTCAAGCCAACCCAGCACCTCCACGTCCACCCACACGTGTCAAGGACCGCCGGTAACCATGGGGGTGAGGGGGTCTGGTTCTCTCTTTTCTCTTTGTTTAACTTCACATGTTGGTGGTCGCCTTCGGCTGTTTTTGGGTGCATGGGGTAATTTTACTGGTGACGAGTATGTGTTGCAGAATATTCAGGGGCATAAAATTGAGTTTATTAATGGCGACATTCCTCCATCCCTGCACATGCCCGGTCGAACGTTTAAATTATCTGCTGCAGAACAGGCAGCAGGCTACAAGGAAATTTTAAGGCTTGAACAGAAGGGAGTGATTGAGAAAGCGGTGCATGAGCCAGTTGAATTTGTTTCGAATATATTCACCAGACCTAAGAAGGATGGAGGTTGTCGTGTCATTATTGATCTAACCCGTTTGAATACTTTTGTAACATATACTCATTTTAAAATGGATACGTTTGAAACAGCCATATCATTGATTTCTCATGGTTGCTTTATGGCATGCATCGATTTGAAAGACGCACACTATTCAGTATCCATCCAGAAATACGACAGGAGGTTTTGAAATTCATCTGGATGGGGCAACTCTGGCAGTACAAGGTTTTGCCTAATGGGCTCACCACAGCCCCTAGATTGTTCACTAAATCAGTGAAACCAATTATGGCTTATTTGAGACAGCGACATCATATAGTTATGGCCTATTTAGATGATATCTTAATTGTGGGCCGCACCCTGGAATTGGCTGAACAGGGAGTTGCAGCTGCTGTCAATATATTTCAACAATTAGGGTTTATTGTCCATCCAGAGAAATCAAAGTTCTGCCCTGCCCAGGTGATTAATTACCTAGGGTTCACGGTGAACTCTATGAGCATGAGGGTTACCATACCAATTAACAAGATTGAGGAGGTTACCCAGGTGTGTCAAGGTTTAATCCGCACCAATATACCATCGACTCGGCATACAGCTACATTAATTGGTAAGCTTGTAGCTTTGTTTCCGGCAGCGCGATATGGACCTTTGCATTATCAGAGTTTGCAAAGAGCTAAAATTGCTGCGTTAAAACAGGACGCTGGTCATTATGATCGATCAATGCAGCTGCCGTCCGAAGCGATAAATGAGTTGCAATGGTGGGTGTGCCACATTAGCAGCTCATTCAAGCCTATCAGGGAGGCTAATCCGCTGGTATATTTGCAGACTGATGCAAGCTCCAATGGCTGGGGAGCTACGGATAATTGCTCTAGTTGTGGGGGCAGATGGGACACCCTTGAGTCAACGATGTTGTTGACTGAAGCGATTAACTATTTGGAGTTGCTGGCAGCATTCCACGGACTTCGTGCGTATTGTTCCAAGCTTGTTGGAGCACATGTCCGTCTCCAAATAGACAACACCACAGCAGTGGCATACTTAAACCATATGGGTGGTACCAGGTCAGTTTCGTGTGACAAATTGGCTAACTCAATTTGGCTCTGGTGTGTTCAAAGAGACATTTGGATTTCAGCTAACTATTTGCCAGGTGAGCTTAATACTGTGGCGGACACCAGGTCACGCAAATTTAATGACAATATTGAATGGATGTTGCATCCTGAGATTTTTGCTAAAGTCACAGCCAAATTTGGTAAACCGGACATTGACCTTTTTGCGTCACAGTTGAACCATCAGGTACCAACCTACGTTTCATGGGAACCAGATCCTGGGGCTATAGCGCTAGATGCATTCTCGCTGGACTGGGGGAATTGCTTTTTCTATGCCGTCCCCCCGTTTTGCCTCATCAGTCGGGTATTGCGTAAGATTCAGGCAGATGCTGCCAAGGGCATCCTTATTATACCCGACTGGCCCACACAGTCTTGGTATCCGGTGGTCTTTGACATGCTCAACGAACCTTGGGTCCTTTTGAAGGGTTGCCCACAATTGGTTACTCACCCTGTCTCAGGGGAGCCACATCCCTGCCATGGCTATTTAAATTTGTTGGCTTGCAGGTTCTGAACAGGCCGTTAGTCTAATACGGCCTCTCAGCTCGGACCATGGATACCATCGGGGTGTCGTGTCGAGAGTCAACAAGGCGAAGATACCGCTCGCTAATTAAGAAGTGGGAAGCCTACTGCAGCCGCTCTCGCATCACGTACGATGACGTGACAATAACCGACGTCCTGGAATTCCTCGCGGGGTTGCACCGTGATGAACACTTAAGTTACAGTGCCATCAACAGCGCCAGAAGTGCGCTCTCATTCTACCTCAATATTGAGGTAGGATCCAACAGGCTAGTGTCCAGACTCATGCGGGGTATATTCAATATGAATCCGCCTACACCACGCTATAATATCACCTGGGATGTCAGGGACGTATTAAACCTGCTCAGGACGTGGTCTCCCATGGAAGGGCTCCAACTGGACAAACTCACCATGAAGCTGGTGATGTTACTAGCGCTGACTTCAGCTCAGAGGGTACAGACACTACACAAACTTCGTGTCGACAGAATGACATCTACCCCTACAGAAGTAGTCTTTTTCATTGACGAGCTACTAAAGCAGCATAGACCTGGGTGCACAGGGCTGCAGCTGAAGTTCCCGGCATACCCCGCAGATGCTAGGCTATGTTTAGCCTCACATATCCGCCACTATGTCAAGGTGACGGCACGCATCAGAGGAATGGAGAGATACCTGCTTGTCACTCATAAGAGACCTCATCATCGAGTGACAGTCCAGACGATATCCAGGTGGCTTCTTGGGTAAGTCAGGTATCGACACTAATGTGTTCAAGTCTCATTCCACCAGGGCTGCATTGACGTCAGCGGCGAGGATTATGGAGGTGCCTATGGACCAAATTCTCGCCACAGCAGGATGGGCTAATGAAGCTGTGTTCCAGCGTTTTTATAACAAGCCTCTTGCTGCTCCTCTACAGTTCGCAGAAGCCGTGCTGAATGCAGGTCAAGAACGTGGAGATGTCCTCGCATGAGGGGTTTTTGATTTGTTATTCATAAATATGCTCTTGTTTTGCAGTATGAACTATTGAGCAAGTTTGTTCCTCCCATCCATCCCTGGTAGTGGTGTGTCAGCATGGACGTGGTCCAGGGCGTGTAATCACAGAAGCTTTGAAGTCTTCACGAAGTCACTCACGTGACTCCGAAATGAAATAGTAAGATTGAACGAGAACTTACCAGTTCGAAGGTTGATCTTTATTTTATGAGGAGTCGAAGTGAGGGATTTCGTGCCCTCCTCGCCCAACCCTCAATCACCTTCATCTGGTAATCTTAGTCACTTCAATCTTACTATGCGAAATCATTTCTATTGTTGGTTTCTGTGATTCCACGCCGCTACTTTGAAGTATGTCGAGCATGCGCGCTGGCGGGCTCTTCACGAAATCCCTCACTTCGACTCCTCATAAAATAAAGATCAACCTTCGAACCGGTAAGTTCTCGTTCAATCTTACTATTCTCTGCCACAGAAGGTAGTTGAGGCCAGTTCATTGGCTATATTTAATAGGGCGTTAGATGTGGCACTTGTGGCTAAAGGGATCAGGGGGTATGGGGAGAAGGCAGGTACGGGATACTGAGTTCGATGATCAGCCACGATCATATTGAATGGCGGTGCAGGCTGGAAGGGCCGAATGGCCTACTCCTGCACCTATTTTTCTATGTTTCTATGTTTCTAAATGAATGATGTAAATAGGCTTCATGTGGATCCTGCACATTGCCATTGTATTTACAAGGTTTTACACTGACAGAGACCAGCTTCTTCCACCTAAATTGCTTCATGTACCTGTCAAACAAACAACATTGAACTAGCCTTCCTCACGATGATCCTAAGGTAAAAAGGAGGAAAGAATTGTTTGTAGCCCACTAGAAGCTTAAAAATCTGTGACATGACTTTGGAATTGGGTGAGGCCTTTGCATTTCTTCTGGTTTCACTTTCAGAGAAAGGGCCATGGAGCTATACAGCATGGAAGTAGGCCCTTCAGCTCAACTTGTCCATGCTGACCACGTTGACATTCTTGGCTAGTCTCATTTGCCTGCATTCGGCGATAGTTCTAAACTATTCCTATCCATGTATCTTTTGAAAGTCAGAATTGTATCTGCTTCTATAGCAACATTTGGACAGGTATATGGATCGGATAGGTTTAGAGGGATATGGGCCAAATATCCAGGCAAGTCAGACTAGTGTGGATGGGGCATGTTAGTCAGTGTAGGCTGGTTGTGCTGAAGGGCCAGTTTCCATGCTGTAGGATTTTATGTCTCCATCATTCCAGATACAGACCATCTCCTGAGTGAAAATGTTGTCCCTGATGTCACTCTTACATTTCTCCCCTCTCACTTTAATCTTGGGCAATCTGGTATATTTTGTATATCCCAATAAAGTGACCCCGCAGCCTCCAACATTCCAACAAATATCCCAAATATCCTAGCCTATCTAACCTCTCCCTATAACTAAAGCCCACAAGCCCACAAGCCCTGGCAATATCCCAGTGAATCTCTTCTACATCCTTGTCAATCTAATGACATCCTTTCTATAGCTGGGCAATCAGAACTGCACAGAGAACTCCATGAGAGGACTCGCCAAGGACTTGTACAGCTGTAATACAATGTCTCAATTTTTGTACTTAATATTCTTCCCATCGAAAGCAAGCGTGCCAAACACCTTCTTCATCATCCTTTTTCAGGGAATCATCCACCTCTCTTCAATCTCTCTGCTCCAAATCACTAGAGTCCAATAGGGCTCTATTATTTGTTGTGTAAGCCCTGCCCCAGTTTGACATACCAAAGTACAAAACCTCAAAATTGTCCGAGTTAAAGTCCTTATGCAATTCCTTGGCCCACCTTCCCAATTGATCCTGCTGTAAACTTAAATATCCTTCTTCACTTTACCACCAATTTTGGTGTCATCTGTAAATCTATTAACAATTTTTACTCCATTGTCATCCAAATTGTTAATGTGGATATGAATGATGCTGAGGACCAGCCTCACCTGGCGTATCTGTCAGTTAAAGGGATCAGAACGGCATCTGAAGGAGGTGGCGCTGTTACACAACAAAGCCTCACTGGATGATCCCCCAAGAATATCCTCTCTAAACATTGCAGTTATGTCCTTCTGATCAAAAAGGCAACACCCCTCCTTTCATATCTGCATCTCTGACACTGTAGTATCTGTACCCTGGAACACACAGTCCTGCCCTTCTCCCAGACATGGTTCTGTTATGGCTATAATACCCAGTCTCTCAATTCAACACACATCCTGAGATCATCCACCTCACCCGTTAAGCCACTAGCATTGCAATAAATTCAATCTGAACCATCAGTCTTTCCTCTCTCTTTGCTTGTCTTGTCTGCTAATCTTGCTCTCTTTAGGAAATTTGCAAATACATCTGATAAACTTGAAGTCAGGCTCACATTCGGGGCAGTCTAACTGCATATGCATGTCCCTCTAACCAGCTTTTGGCTTCTTGATAGTATTTATAAATCTATACCAAATTCTATCAAAATGTATATTATTTGATCAAAATGAATCAAGATGCATAACCAATTAATATTATAGACCGGCAGAGATAGTTTGTCTCCACAGTGTTTTAAAGTTGACATATCTTGTCTTCACACAGTCAATAACTAAATATTTCCATAATTTTCTGTTTCCAGTTTTTAAGCAGCTACTGTATTGCACTGCAGTATTTTGTGTTTGCTTAATCTATTGAATATTTCTCACATAAATATATGAAGAGAAAAAGAAAATCAATGAAAATAAAGGCAAATCTCTTACAGAAAGAATTGGGGGAATAATATGGGAAACTATGAAATGGCAGCCTAACTAAATATATTATTTGGATCAACTGAGAATATAACATACGTGAGCCATAGATAGGGTAGGCAGTCAACACCTCTTTCCCAGGATGAACAGACTAGAGGACAGAAGGAGAAAGTTTAAAGGAGATCTGTTGGACAAGTATATTTACACAGAGTGGTGGACATCTATAACACGTTGCCAGGGATGGTGGTGAAAGCAGATAAGATGTTGGTGTTTAAAAGGCATTTAGACAGGCACAAGGATATGAAAGTAATGGAGGGATATGGATCACATGCAGGTAGAGAAAATTCGTTTAACTTGGCATCATATTGGACGCAGACATTGTGGGTTAAAGGGTCTGTTCTTCTGCCATATAATTCCACTATTTAAAAAAGAGAAAATATATATATAAACCAGCTAGCCTAATATCAGTAGAAGGGAAAATACAAGTCCATTAAAAAGATGTAATGATAGAGCATTTGTAAAGGACCATGAGGATCAGATAAAATCAACACTGGTTTATGAAAGGATGATTATGCTTGACAAATCTGCTGGAATGTTTAGATGATATAATTAGCGGAATAGATAATTGAGAAGCAGTGGATGTGTTGTATTTGAAACTTCAGAAGGTTTTCAATAGCTTCCCATATTAGAGATTAGATATGAAAGCAAATGGGATTGGGGTTGCGGTACCGACTTGGGCAGAGAATTAGTTGGCACGTAGAAAACAAAGAACGGGAATAAACTGGACTTCTTCTGTGCACCAGACAGTAGCAATGTTACAAAATTTTGAGATTTAAAAAATCAAGTCTGCAATTTATCCCATCAGATAAAGCATAAAAATAAGTTTCATTTGACACCTAATTCACTTTCATATCTTCAGTATTAAAAAAGTTAGGGCTATTTTCATACTCGGAAATTAGCAACTTGCTTCCTATTGCTTTTCTATTGACTTAACACAAAAGTTGTGATTGAGGACAGTCAAAAGCCCATAACTTCCTTAAAATTTAAGAGAACTGAAAGAAATGTTCAGTTATTATAGATTGAAGTATTCTGAAACAAATATGAAACAATCTTACTTGGATGACCTGAAATTAAAGCATATAATTAGTTAGTTACCCAATTGTAGCCAATTACAAAATTCAATTGCTAGATCTAAACATTTAAGAAAAAAATTAAAATAAATTTAAAGCCTAAGTGTCCAATTAACATTCACACAATAATTCACAACATGATTTTTAAATCTAATTGTCATTAATTTATAGGCCAAATTGAATGAATTCAGTGTTTAATGCCTGTAAATTAATGGGCATTTTAAACAGCTTGCGAGTGGGATTTTCTGGAACGCAATGGATTAGAACGTTGCGGTTGCGGTGAATTTAACCCCCATATCGTCAGGAAAAATTCTGCCAGTTCATATGGGGGCTAAATCACCATTTTGCAACATGAAATATTGATTAAAGTCCCCTAAAAAAGCAAGTTTATATGTAAAAATAAACAGTTTTCACTTACCTGTCCCCTACGTAAAATCGGCCCCCGCTGTCGGCGTTCACGGCATTAGGAGCTAAATTTGATTTTACTGCAGCGATGAAATAGTCGGGCTATTTATTTAAAAAAACGGACTTACCGGCAGTCGGAACAAATCTCTAGAAATAGCTCGCACTCCGACAAAAGAAAGCTCCGGATGGCAAGGAGAAAACCGCATTTTAACCCCGCCCCCCCCTTAAAGGCGCCAAAGTCGCGCACACGGCCAGCGGCAGAACTGCAGCACCGCTAAAGGTAAGTTTTGTAACATACCTACAGACAGTGACAGCAGGGATCAATTTCAGGAGCCCAGCTATTCACAATATATATAAATGATTGAGATGAGGGAATTATGTGCAATATCTCCAAGTATGCAAATAATAAAGTTGTCTGGAAGCGTGAGCAATGAGGAGGATGAAGAGAATCTCCAATCTGATTTAGACAGGTTGAAGAACTGGACAAATGCCATGTCTGATGCAGTTATATGTGGATAACCTTTGGTGGCCAAAAACAGGAAGGCAAATGAGTGAAGTAGAGTTTATGGACACATGCAAAAGTTAAGGTGAGGTACAGGTCACAATTAAAAAACCTCTAACTTGCAGGAGCATCACAGGCACAAATAAACCAGACAAATACACAAGATAAATAATACTTACATCTCGAAGAAACGTCTAATAAATTCTGCCCAGTCCAAGTCATTTGCACCAAGGGAGTCTCAGTCAATATTGGAGAAGTTAAAATCACCCACTACGACAACCTTGTTGCTTTTACATCTTTTTGTAATCTATCTACATATAGAGTCATACAGCATGGGAACAGGCTCATTGGCCCAACTTGCCCACACCACCCAACATGTCCCATCTAACACTAGTCCCACCTAATGGGACTGTTCCTCTATCCTCTACCTCAATCTCCTGCTCGCTATTGGGAGACCAACAGTAGAAACATAGAAACATAGAAAAATAGGTGCAGGAGTAGGCCATTCGAGCCTACACCGCCATTCAATGTGATCATGGCTGATCATCCAACTCAGTATCCTGTACCTGCCTTCTCTCCATACCCCCTGATCCCTTTAGCCACAAGTGCCACATCTAACGCCCTCTTAAATATAGCCAATAAACTGGCCTCAACTACCTTCTGTGGCAGAGAATTCCAGAGACTCACCTCTCTCTGTGTAAAGAATGTTTTCCTCATCTCGGTCCTAAAGGAATTCCCCCTTATCCTTAGACTGTGACCCCTTGTGACAGTATATTCCTCTTAGAGTGATTGCATCTTTCTTATTTTTGAGCTCTACCCATTATGCCTCAATAGATGAGAACTCCAGAATAGAAACATAGAAACACAGAAATTAGGCGCAGGAGTAGGCCATTCGGCCCTTCGAGCCTGCACCGCCATTCAATATGATCATTGCTGATCATCCAACTCAGTATCCCATACCTGCCTTCTCTCCATACCCTCTGATCCCCTGAGCCACAAGGGCCACATCTAACTCCCTCTTAAATATAGCCAATGAACTGGCCTCAACTACCCTCTGTGGCAGAGAGTTCCAGAGACAACCACTGTTTGTGTGAAAAAAGTCCTTCTCATCTCGGTCCTAAAGGATTTCCCCCTTATCCTTAAGCTGTGACCCCTTGTCCTGGACCTCCCCAACATCGGGAACAATCTTCCTGCATCTAGCCTGTCCAACCCCTTAACAATCTTGTAAGTTTCTATAAGATCCCCTCTCAATCTCCTAAATTCTAGAGAGTATAAACCGAGTCTATGCAGCCTTTGTTCATAAGACAGTCCTGACATCTCAGGAATCAGTCTGGTGAACCTTCTCTGCACTCCCTCTATGGCAATAATGTCCTTCCTCAGATTTGGAGACCAGAACTGTACGCAATACTCCAGGTGTGGTCTCACCAAGACCCTATACAACTGAAGTAGAACCTCCTTCAGTGTATCCTTGTTTCGTGCAGCTTAATAGGAAGGGACTCCTCCACATATTTTATCTCCTTCTCCATCATGTTTGAAACATCAAAATCCTGCATGTTATACTTCCAGTTTTGTCTGGCTCACAACAATGGCCACAACACTGTCATGCATTGCTTCAGGCTCTAAGTTCATCTGCCATCTTTACCCATGATACTCTCAGCATTAAAACAAACACAGTTCAGCCCATCAGTTTCAACATGCTCATGAAAATATACCTACCTTTTCTTCCTTTGAAACTTACTGATCATAACGTCTCCCTTCTCTTCAGCCCTTCCATTTGCTGACCTGGGTCGTACCTCCCTGCCATTCTAGTATAGATTCTCTTGAAAAAACACAAGTGAATCTCCCTGCCAAAGATTGATTCCCCACCAGTTGAGGTGCAGCTCCTCCTGCCTTGGAAGAGATGCCAATGATCCATGTATCTGCAGTAGTTCTTCCTGTATCAGCTCCTTAGCCATATATTCAACTGTACTACCTCTCTATTTCTTGCCTCAACAGCACATGGTACATGCAGTAGTCATAAGATCACAACCTTGCACATCCTTCTTTTTAATCTACCTAACTCCCTAAACACTCTTTGCAGGACCTCATCTCTCTTCATATCTACGTCATTGATACCAATATAGACCACAACCTCAGGTTGCTCACTAGCTCCTCTGAACTCGCTCAAAGACATCCTTGACCCTGGCACCAGGCAGGCGCCGTCCTGAAATCTCACATGCAGCCACAGAAATGTCTATCTATGGAGTCCCCATTACTATGGATCTTATAGACTATGCCCTACTCTGTGATCATCAGAGCCAGTTGTGGTGCCACTGTTTCCAGCAACCATTTGCCCGGGAGAGTCAATTATCCACAAAAGCATCAAAAAATGGCATACTGATTTGAGAGCAAGATTGCCACAGAAGGATATTGTGTTAGTGGCACAGTAGCATGGCTAGTAGAACCACTGCCTTAAAGCGCCAGAACCCCAGGTTCAATCTGACCTCCAGTGCTACCTGTGTGGAGTTTGCACGTTCTCTCTCCCTATGATTGTGTAGGTTTCTGCCGGATGCTCCAGTTTCCTCCCATATCCCAAATACATTCACGTTTGTAAGTTAATTGGCATGCACCCAGCATGTAGGTAGTGGATGAGAAAGTGAGATTACATAACTAGTGCAAATGGTCGGTGTGGACTTAATGGCTTGAAGGGTCTGTTTCCATGCTGCATCTCTAAACAAAACTGAATTATGTCCCTGCCTCTCTGGATGGTGACCCTTCTAACCAGCTGAACCTTTGGTGTGCCCATCTTCCTGTAATTACTATCCATATCCTCTTTGCCTCCTGTACGGTCCTCAATCATAATTGAGCCCAGATTGCTGGAGCTGTGAGGCAGCAGCTCTACTTTTGTGCAGCTCTGTCACCCCTGCATGTAAAGGCAATGTAGCAAAGAGACACACAGCAGTCAGTATGGCGATGAACTGGTGCCAATTAAACAAACTACTTTGTCCTCAATTGCATATTGTTAAAGCTGCAATTATACAGAACAACGTAGAGTTTTTAATCATTTGCTGATGTGTGATTTGCAGATTATGGAAAGGCAGAGCAGAACCAGGAGGAGGTTACACACTAGTTTTCATCAGATTATGACCTGATATTGCAGCCACAGTATTGATGTGACTGATTAAATTAATTACTTGGTTAGCCATGAACTGCAGGTGGGGAATTTAACGATGATAATGTATTTGAATGACTGGGAAGTTCCTTCAAGCATTTAGGATAGGTTTGTCTCAGGGCAAATATAGAATTAGCCTTTATCAAAATCACAGGACCAGAGGCCATAGCCTCAGAATAAAAGGACGTATCTTTAGAAAGACGAGGAGGAATTTATTTCGTCAGAGAATGGTGAATCTGTGGAATTCATTGCCACAGGTGGCTGTGAAGGTCAAGTTAATGGATATTTTTAAGGCAGAGATTGAAATATTCTTAATTAGTCAGGGTGTCAGGGGTTATGGGGTTGAAAAGGAAAGATAGATCAGCCACGATTGAATGGTGGAGTAGACTTGATGGGCCAAATGGCCTAATTCTGCACCTGGAACTTATGAACAAACTAAATGTTGTACATTTCTACGGCTTAGTCAAGTTGGATGTAAAAAGGAGAAATAGCTGAGATGAATGCTATGACAAGAGCACAATAAGTAAACACAAAACAAATTCAGTGATGAAATTGCAGAGGAATACATTTTGAACTCCCATTTTGACTGCTAGCCAAATTGACATGTAGCTGCATGAAGTAGCTGTGAGCCACACTGCAGGCCATCCTTCCCAAAGGATTGCATTGTATTATTCCCTAGCATCTGTATTAAAAGTTCCAAAAATAATTCCTATCCCACCAACCGGACATGTTTATCAATGATCATGGAACTGACTTTTAAAGATAGTTAAATAATGAGAGACAAACTGAAAAAAAGAGCACTATTAAATCTCATGAAGAAGTTTAAGAATTATCAAATTGGTCAAAACACTCAAAGTTCAGCCTCCCCACCAGATATTATTTTATTGTTGTCCCCCAAAACAAGCAGAATGCTATCACTTGGTTTTGTTGCTTAATTTTTAAGTGAGAAAATATTTTACTTGGTAACGGAAATCATAGATGGCTACATTAAAAATAGTAACACTTTTGAAAACAGTGGAAATTCTTGGCACATGATAACTTGCTCAGCTGAGAAATAATGTGAAACAGAAATCGTGAGAATCAATATACAAAGCCAATATACCAGACTGATTCCTGGGATGTCAGGACTTTCATATGAGGAAAGATTGGATAGACTCGGTTTGTACTCGATGGAATTTAGAAGATTGAGGGGGGATCTTATAGAAACCTACAAAATTCTTAAGGGGTTGGACAAGCTAGATGCTGGAAGATTGTTCCCGATGTTGGGGGAGTCCAGAACAAGGGGTCACAGTCTAAGGATAAGGGGGAATTCCTTTAGGACCGAAATGAGGAAAACATTCTTTACACAGAGAGTGGTGAGTCTCTGGAATTCTCTGCCACAGAAGGTAGTTGAGGCCAGTTCATTGGCTATATTTAAGAGGGCGTTAGATGTGGCACTTGTGGCTAAAGGGATCAGGGGGTATGGAGAGAAGGCAGGTACGGGATACTGAGTTGGATGATCAGCCATGATCACATTGAATGGCAGTGCAGGCTCGAAGGGCCGAATGGCCTACTCCTGCACCTATTTTCTATGTTTCTATGTTTCCACATATTATAATCAGTCCTCCAAATAAATATCTAAATATAATTGTTCCCTTTCTTCAAATTCTTTACCGATGGATTTTAAAAATATATGCAGAAATAAACATCACAGAACATGTTTTCATTAAACAGTCATTACAGACTATTCTTCAAATTAAATATAGAAAACTCCCGAATTACTCTCCTTTTTGAATTTTCTTACACATATTAGAGTATAATATTGAAACATGAGCCATTTCAAGGACTGCCTGCAGCTGGAAACGGTTTTTGTAGAACATGTTAAACATTGTAGCTGAAATTTATAACCCACAACAGAAACAATAACTACTGGATAGATTTTTTTTAACATTTATCTCAAGAAACAGATCAGCGGTGAAATTTTCTACTGCATCCTGCAAGTCATTGAAGGATGCTTGGATTTTGAAAATTAGATTTTTTTTACATGTGTTTTTCACAATTCTTTCTTGAAAGGTAAATTCTTCAAGATCTTTATGACCCTCCATTATAATTCCGAGTTAAATTCCACATTTTCACATTTACATGGACAACGTGTGATATGCTTATGTTGCACAAATGGCTTTGCAGAGTCAGAGATGTACAAATCAGGCCCTGTGGCAATGTTCAAATTAAGCTGCTGAAATAGTCAATCACGTGGATTTCAAGAAATTAGACCAACAAATTTATCCGACAGGAACCTACAAGTGAGTACATTTTAGATTTTGTTTGTGAATACTATTTTGCTATGTATTTGTGAATATTCAGGTGGATAATAGCAGACACTAGAAACAATATACATTCCAAACTTCACCAACGTATCAAGTCCACGCAATAAATAGTTAAACTGTGCACCTTAACTCTAACATTAGAACATTTCATCATTATGAATTTATTCATTTATATTGCAGCTTCTTCAGGTGAAACTGCCAACTCCCAATTAAGTCCTCTACATCGATGACTGCATTGGTGCTTCCTCCTGCACACACACACAACTCACTGACTTCATCCATTTCACCACTAACTTCCATCCGGCACTCAAATACACCTGGACCATTTCCGACATTTCCCTACCATTTTCTGACCTCACTATCTCCATCGCAGGTGATAGACTATTGACCGACATCCACCATAAACCCACTGACTCCCATGGCTATCTGGCCTAAACTTCTTCCCACCCTGCTTCCTGTAAGGACTCCATCCCCTACTCCCAATTCCTTCGTCTACGCCGCATCTGCACCCAGGATGAGGTGTTCCACACCAGGGCTTCGGAGATGTCCTCATTTTTCGGGGAACGGGGGTTCCCCTCTTCTACCATAGATGAGGCTCTCACCAGGGTCTGTTCTATACTCCGTGACTCTGCTCTCACTCCCCATCCCCCCCACTCGTAAAACAAGGGCAGAGTCCCCCTTGTCCTCACCTTCCACCCTACCAGCCATCACATACAACAGATAATCCTCCGACATTTTCGCCACCTCCAGCGTAATCCCACCACTTGCCAATCTTCCCATCTTCTCCCCTGTCTGCTTTCCGCAGAGACCACTCCCTCCGTAACTCCCTGGTCAATTTTGCTTGGGCAGTTTGTACCCCAGCAGTATGAACATTGACTTCTCTAATTTCAGGTAGTCCTTACTGTCTCCTCCCATTCTCAGCTCTCCCTCAGCCCTCCGGCCCCTCCTCTTTCTTCCTCCCACCCCCCCCCCCCCCACCCCACTCCCTCACATCAGTCTGAAGCAGGGTTTCGACATTGCCCTTTTCCTTTGCTCCATACATGCTGCCTCACCCGCTGAGTTTCTCCAGCATTTTTGTCTACCCAGTTAAGTTATGGTCAGTCATGCCAATAAAAGAACAAGACCCTTCTCAACTCCAACAATTTCCTTCAAAATCATTACTGAAAAGTTCAAATATCTTGGAATTTACGTGACTAGAAAGTATTCCTCTTTGTTTAAAATAAACTTCCCACCATTAATCACTAAACTGTCGTTATACATCTGATTAGGGCTTTATAAGATATCTTTTCTGTTTTTCACTTTTTGCTGGATGGGAGCTTCTCAGGTCTTTCTAACCCCATTGTGACAATTATTATCAGGATTGTTTGAAAAATGTACTGCAACAGACTACACTAGTGCAGACCTCCTGAGATGATAGATTTTTTTTCAGTCATAAAGTATGAATAGGTGAAAATTCAAGTTCATAAAGCTTCTTAACTGCATCTGAACAGCACTCGGGTAGCATTAAGATGTGAATCAGTGATGCACAGTGGAAAAAAAAATACATGCAACAGATTCTAGTCATATTATTGTATGAAGAATGTAAAGAAAAGACATAATGAAAAGAAATGAGCCAAACTCTGATACTAAACATAAAGGCATTTGAAGGTAGACACAAAATGCTGGAGTAACTCAGCAGGACAGGCAGCATCTCTGGAGAGAAGGAATGGTGACGTTCCCTCCAGAGATGCTGCCTGTCCCACTAAGTTACTCCAGCATTTTGTGTTAACCTTTGATTCAAACCAGCATCGGCAGTATTTTCCTACACATAAGGGCACTTGATCTCTGTTTTGCCACGCATACGGTGGTGGGTATATGGAATGAGTTGTCAGAGGAAGAGGTTGAGGCAGGTACTATAACAACATGTGAAAGACATTTGGGCAGGTACATGAATGGTAAAGGTTTAGAGGGATCAGGGCCAAAACCGGGCAGGTAGGACCAGTGTAGATGGGGCATCTTGGTCGGCAGGGGAAAATGAGCCGAAGGGCCTGTATCTGTGCTGTATTGCGATGATCTCTTTGAGTGTTAAATAGTTTAAAGAGATTTGTATTTACTAGCAACTCACTTGGCCCAGAAATGGACCATTTGCTCCATGGGTCCATGCTGACTACTGAATACCATTTCCACCAAATTCACTTGTCTTCTCCACATACTCTCATCAACTCCCCCAAATTTACCCCTTATTTAGTCAACAGTGGGAATTTGCTGTGATCATTGGTCAATGGTTTCTTTATTGTCACCAGGTACAGTAAAATAATTTTTTTGCATACAGCCCAGCAAGACTATCCCCACACATAAACACAATCTCCTGGTCAGTACAGAATGTACAGAACAGCCCATTGTCCATATGGAAGAGGCATCATTTTGCACCATTTTACAGTCCCAGTTGCAGCTAGCCCTGTCCCAGCCGTCTCCTCCTCCATTCCAGTCGTCCCGCGAGGGTGTGGAAGGTAAGACCCCGTTCTTCTCACCGGGACCCTTTGTCCAGCGACACCCCCTCTCCGATACAGTTGTCCGTTTTTTTAATTTAATTTTTCCCTGTCGGTTCTCCGGTGTCGTTGGGCCTAACATCGTGGAGCCAGCAGGGGCCTCCGGCCGGGACCAACCTGAGGGTTCCAGTCGTGGAGCCTGCGGACTTGCCATCACGGAGCTGGCCGTCTTCGGAGTGGGAAGAGCTGTGGTGGCACGTGACTGCGACCCGACTCTGGAGCTTCAGAGGCTCCGGCTGCAGGCCCGGTGGACAGGAACACCGGGAGCATCTTGGTCCCTAGTGGGAGACGGATTTTCGGAGCTCCCGCAACGGCAACTTCTCCCGCTGGAATCGCGGGGTTTAAAGAACACGGAGCTGGGGCCTAACATCGCCCGGCGCGGCTTAATGGCCACAGGACTTACCGTCGTCCGCTGGGGGCTTTAACATTGGAGCCCCAGTTCACCTAGACGCTGCAATTGAACTGCTGGACCGCGGGTGAAGAATAAAGGGAAGAGATAAGACTTTGCCTTCCATCACAGTGAGGAGGTGTTGGAATCTCACTGTGATGGATGTTTGTGTAAACTGTGTTAAGTGTGGGTCTTGGGTTTTTTTGTAATGTTAAAAAACTGTAGAAAATGCAATTTAGTTCAAACCAAGTTGTTTGAATGACAATAAAAGGCATTCTATTCTATACCCGATCCACGGGGCGACAAAGGGCCGGGCTCGACGACCTTGCCACTCTGAGTGAGCCAGGCCTACAGTTAGCATGCCGGGCCTGCTGCAGGCCTCCAGTGGTCCTGTCCACCATTGAAGCCCTGCCCCTCGCCGCCAGACCGCTTATTGGCTTTCGGTCCAACTTTCTCCTCTCCGGCGCACGGGGTGAGCAGAGGCCGGGCTCAGTGGCAACCAATCCGGGCTCCTGCTCGTTACTGCGGCAGCAAGCTGAGACTCGCCGGGAGGATGTGCAGATCATTTCAAATGCCAGTTTCTCTTAAATCATCTAGGACTATAGCCCTGGTTGATGTCTCTCGGCAGTATCCTGTAGACATGGATCTCCGGGTTCTCATGCAGCACTGACTCATAGTCACTCTCCGCAATGTTACCACCGCTGCCACGCCACGGCCTAAAGAAGTGTCCCATCCCGAGGTGCCTGACGATCAGAGGGCATCACTCAATACTGGAGGAGAGGGAACCTGGTCAATCAATTGACCAACCTTCACACCTTTGGGATGTGGGAGCAAACCAGAACACTCCGAGAAACACAGGAAGAATGTGCAAACTCCAGGCAGGCAACACGTCATAATTGAATCCAGGTTACAGGGGCTGAGGTACAAATTAAACTCATCTTTGTTCATTGATGTTAAAAGTATTCTGGTGTGCCACAATAATACATTCCAGATTTTTTTCTAGCAACTTCAGTGGACCAAAAATTGGGAAGGAAATATAATAGCATCTATCATGTAGGAAGGAACTGCAGATGATCGTTTAAACCGAAGATAGACACAAAAATCTGGAGTAACTCAGTGGGTCAGTCTGGAGAAAAGGAATAGGTGACGTTTCGGCTCACGAACCATCTTTGAAGAAGGCGATAGCATCTAATAGCGTCTATTTATTGTTCATAACAAAATTTTGTAAGTTTCTATAAGATCCCCCCTCAATCTTCTAAATTCCAGCGAGTACAAGCCGAGTCTATCCAATCTTTCCTCATATGAAAGTCCTGACATCCCAGGAATCAGTCTGGTGAATCTTCTCTGTACCCCCTCTATGGCAAGGATGTCTTTCCTCAGATTTGGAGACCAAAACTGTATGCAATACTCCAGGTGTGGCCTCACCAAAACTCTGTACAACTGCAGTAGAACCTCCCTGCTCCTATACTCAAATCCTTTTGCTATGAATGCTAACATACCATTTGCTTTCTTCACTGCCTGCTGCACTTGCATGCCTACTTTCAATGACTGGTGTACCATGACACCCAGGTCTCGTTGCATCTCCCCTTTTCCTAATCTGCCACCATTCAGATAATAGTCTACCCTCATGTTTTTGCCACCAAAGTGGATAACGTCACATTTATCCACATTATACTGCATCTGCCATGCATCTGCCCATTCACTCAGCCTATCCAAATCACCCTGCAGCCTACAAGCATCCTCCTCACACCTAACTATACCCCCCCTTGGTGTCATCTGCAAACTTGGAGATGTTGCATTGAATTCCCTCGTCCAAATCACTAATATATATTGTAAATAGCTGGGGTCCCAGCACTGAGCCTTGCGGTACCCCACTAGTCACTGCCTGCCATTCTGAAAAGGACCCGTTTACTCCTACCCTTTGCCTCCTGTCTGCTAGCCAGTTCTCTATCCACATCAATACTGAACCCCCAATACCATGTGCTTTACGTTTGTATGCTAATCTCTTATGCGGGACCTTGTCGAAAGCCTTCTGAAAGTCTAGATATAACACATCCACTGGTTCTCCCTTATCCACTGTACTAGTTACATCCTCGAAAAATTCTATCAGATTTGTCAGACATGATTTACCTTTCCTAAATCCATGCTGACTTTGTCCAATGATTTCACCACTTTCCAAATGCGCTGCTATCCCATCTTTAATAACTGACTCTAGCAGTTTCCCCACTACCGATGTTAGACTAACTGGTCTGTAATTCCCCGCTTTCTCTCTCCCTCCTTTTTTAAAAAGTGGGGTTACATTAGCTATCCTCCAATCCTCAGGAACTACTCCAGAATCCAAGGAATTTTGAAAAATTATCACTAATGCATCCACTATTTCTGTGGCTACCTCCTTGAGTACTCTGGGATGCAGACTATCTGGCCCTGGGGATTTATCGGCCCTCAATCCATTCAATTTACCCAACACCACCTCCCGGCTAACCTGGATTTCACTCAGTTCCTCCATCTTATTTGACCCCGTTCCACTGCTATTTCCGGCAGATTATTTATGTCTTCCTTAGTGAAGACAGAACCAAAGTAGTTATTCAATTGGTCTGCCATGTCCTTCTTCCCCATGATCAATTCACCTGTTTCTGACTGCAAGGGACCAACATTTGTTTTAACTAGTCTCTTTCTCTTCACATATCTATAAAAACTTTTGCAGTCAGTTTTTATGTTCCCTGCCAGTTTCCTTTCATAATCTATTTTCCCTTTCCTAATTAAGCCCTTTGTCCTCCTCTGCTGGATTCTAAATTTCTCCCAGTCCTCCGGTAGGCTGCTTTTTCTGGCAAATTTGTATACCTCATCTTTTGTTTTTATACTATTCCTGATTTCCCTTGTTATCCATGGATGCACCGCCTTCCCCGATTTATTCTTTTGCCAAACTGGTATGAACAATTTTTGTACTTCATCCATGCAGTGTTTAAATACCTTCCATTGCACATCCACTGTCAACCCTTTAAGAATCACCTGCCAGTCTATCTTGGCCAATTCACATCTCATACCTTCAAAGTTACCTTTGATCAAGTTCAGAACCCTTGTTTCTGACTTAATTTTGTCACTCTCCATCCTAATGAAGAACTCAACCATATTATGGTCACTCTTGCCCAAGGGGCCACGCACAACAAGACTGCTAACTAACCCTTCCTCATTACTCAATACCCAGTCTAGAATAGCCTGCTCTCTCGTTGGTTCCTCCACATGTTGGTTGAGAAAACTATCCCGCATACATTCCAAGAAATCCTCTTCCTCAGCACCCCTGCCAATTTGATTCACCCAATCTACATGCAGATTGAAGTCACCCATTATAACCGTGTTACCCTTGTTGCACGCATTTCTAATTTCCTGTTTGATGACATCCCCAACTCCAATACTACTGTTAAGTGGCCTGTACACAGCTCCCACTAGCGTTTTCTGCCCCTTAGAGTTTCGCAGCTCTATCCATATCGATTCCACATCCTCCACGCTAATGTCCTTCCTTTCTATTGCATTAATCTCCTCTCTCACCAGGAACGCTACCCCACCTCCTTTTCCTTTTCGTCTATCCCTCCTGAATATTGAATACCCCTGGATGTTCAGCTCCCAGCCTTGGTCACCCTGGAGCCATGTCTCCGTGATCCCAACTATAGCATAGTCATTAATCGCTATCTGCACCTTCAACTCATCCACCTTATTATGATTGCTCCTCGCATTGAGACACAAAGCCTTCAGGCTTGTTTTTACAACACTCTTACTCCTTATACAATTATGTTGACAAGTGGTCCCTTTCACATCGATCCCTATTACACTTGGCCATACTCTCCTATCCCTTTGTGAGCTTTCTTTCCCGTTAATTCTGGGGTCATTAACCATCCCTTTACTCTCTTTCCCTTTAACTCCATCCTCGACTATCCCACTTGACATCCCACCCCCCCTATTCAGTTTAAAACCATCCGTGTAGCAGTGGCAAACCTGCCGGCCAGAATGCTGGTCCCCCACCTGTTAAGATGCAATCCGTCCCTTTTGTACAGTTCCCCCTTACTCCAAAACAGATCCCAGTGATCTAAGAATCTAAATCCCTGCCCCCTGCACCAGTTCCCCAGCCACACATTCAGGTCCCGTATCTCCCTGTTCCTGCTCTCGCCAGCACGAGGAACTGGAAGCAAACCGGAGATAACAACCCTGGAAGTCCTGCTTTTCAGCATTTTTCCAAGCTCTCTGAAGTCCCACTGCAAAATTTTCATCCCCTTCTTTCCAACATAATTTGTGCCAACATGCACGACCACTTCTGGCTGTTCACCTTCGCCCTTGAGGATTGTCTGCACTCTGTCCGTGACATCCTGGATCCTGGCACCAGGAAGGCAGCACACCATCCTCGAATCCCGTCTGTTGCCGCAAAAACCACTGTCCGTACCTCTCACAATGGAGTCTCCAACTACAATGGCGTTGCCAGACTTTGGCCTCTTTGGTTTTGGCTCAACAGCCCTTTTTGGTTTGCAAGCCAGTCCGCTGCTCAGTGAGATACCGTCTTCTGTCCCGGCAGCTTCCACGTGGGGGAACCTGTTCACAAGAGGTACAACACCCGGGGACCTTAGCATTCCATGTTTTCCTCCCTTTCTCACCGTCACCCACGTTCTCTCTTCTAGTGCCTTGGGTGTAACAATCTTACTGAAGGACTTGTCAAGGAACGACTCAGTTTCTCGGATGAACCTGAGGTCATCCGCTTGTTTCTCCAGTTCCAATTGTCTGTCCTCACCTTCTCCATCATGGTCTGGTTTGGCTCAGCCACCAAACACGACACCCGGAGGCTGCAGCGAATCATCCGATCAGCTGAGAAGGTTATTGGCTGCAACCTTCCCTCCATTGACAAACTGTACACTGCAAGGGCCAGGAAGCGAGTGGGTAAAATCATCTCTGACCCCTTTCACCCTGGCCACAATCTCTTTGAATCACTTCCCTCTGGAAGGCTCTCCTAAAGTCTACAATCAATTCCACTGTCTTAAGAGCATTGAGCTCCAGGTTGTTGTGATGGCACCAGGACGCCAGCTGTGTCACTTCTTGACTGTAGGCAGATTCCTCCCCATCCTGGATGTCCAATCAGGGTTGTGTCATCTGCAAACTTGAGAAGCTTGACAGATGAGTCAGTGGAGGTGCAGTAATTGGTGTAGAGAGAGTAGAGGAGAGGGGAGAGTACGCAGCCTCTGTGGACCCCCTTAGTACCCTATTCTGGCTTTTTCCCCCCATATCATTCTCTCTTGAAAATCAAAAATATATCTCAATTATGTGGGGAGAAGACATCATCTGTGTCCTATATCACACGGAATCAAGCCCACCATTTATACATTTTTATTTTTATAATTTCACTAGAATTAACCATTAAATAAATAAATCCCATTAAAGAAAGTCTCATTTTGGTCACAGATCGAAGCAGTATTTATTACCATTATAACCCCAGGATCTGCCTTTGACATTATGTATTCACAGTTGCTGTGATTTCCTTTTTGAAACAAAATCACATCTGTGAAACATATGGCCTTGGATTTTGCAATCAACAGTTAGAGCACGGTGTTCAACACTGACCTCCAGAAACCAGTTACAAAGATTGACCATAGCTGAGTGCATTGATTTCCATTATTCCAACGTGATTAACAATCTGAAACCATTTAATATGGATCTGGGGCATCCAGCTGCAGTGAAATTATAAGTCAGGCTAAGAAGCCAATTAGATTGAAGAATTCTCTCAGAAGGCAACCCTGGAAATAATTTTTAATCACTTTACAGAAAACACAATAAAGGTTGGGACATTAATATGTGGAATGTAGGTAAAAGATGAGATATTATAACTGCCTAAAAAGAGTGAAGCTAGTGTGAAGATATATTTTCTTGCATAAAATGTGTTGGGATCTTATCATTGATAAAATTGAATCCATTTTCACGTTTGCATTTTCAAGACCAGAGAGATTTACCAGCAGTAATTTGGATTTGATTCTCTGTTAAAAAGTAAGTTCAATTTATTTGGCAAAGTTTACCAATGTTATTTGCGATAAGCTTTGATAATGCATAAAATACTTGGCTTCTCAATGAATCATAAATTATGCGTTGTTTCCATCTGCAAAGTGGACAGCAGCACACCCAGTGGAGAACCAGTCTATCACAGCAACTTTCAGATTTTTGCGTAGGATTGCACATGGCCTGATACCAGAAGAAAGCATGGTGAGAGCCACAAACCACAGGTGTCAAGATTTCAACGTGAAACTTTTAAAGGTATTAATATTCGTAATAAGGGACCATAATTTTCTACTTAAATAAAGGAACTTAGAAGAATAAGCTGAAGTACAGGATACTGCTGCCACCACTTCAATCAGTATTAAATATTTTGTGTATTTTTTCAGCCTATTCTGCTGGATTCAGAGTTCCTCATATTAGGTCCTATAAAATGTTTAGATTGGGGGGTGACGTGAGGGTGTAAGATGATAAGGATGCTTATACAGTGAACTTCTCTTTGTCTTTTATGAATTCCTTAGTGGGCATAATTTAGTGGGCATGAGGACAAAGATTGGAAAACATATTTAACCTCTGATGCCACTAAAATGGATCGTGAGAGAACAAATCTGAAGGAATGCCAAAGAAAATGTATTCATGAAAAAGGAAGAGAGGTTTTGTGGACATGCTAAAATGCTAGGAAAATAAGCTATTTCATTTGCAAGTCAGTGTTGTAAAACAAGTATATATATATAACATGTATATATGTTTATTATGTACAAGTACTGTTGTTATATTTATTATATATATTTATTTATTATATAAATAAATATATATAATAAATATAACAACAGTACTTGTACATAATAAACATATCTATATATATATATATATATATACTTGTTTTACAACACTGACTTGCAAATGAAATAGCTTATTTTCCTAGCATATATAAATATATATATATAATAAATATAACAACAGTACTTGTACATAATATATATTATAAATATAACAATATAACAACCAGGAGACTGGTTAATAAAACCAATATTTGGATTATGGATAATATGAAATTATTTACCTGATATTTTCTTATTCATCTTTCATATTTCAGAATTTTAATGTTATTCCTAATATGCAATATCTAAAAAAAAATACATTTCACATACCGATGTCATTCAGTCCATGACTGCATTAATTGTTGCATCATTTAGCCCTCTGTAGCAGCAATTTCTTCAATTTCCTGCAAATGAGCTCTTTTCAACTGCAAATCGAATTCTTTTGTGAGATTTCCAACTGAATCTGCGTCACCTATCCAGTCAGGCAGCAGATTCCACATTATGACAATGCTGTGCATGAAAATGTGCCCACGTTTCTCCTTTGGTTCATTTCCTAATTATTTTAAATCTGACCTCTGGATACCAATGCACCTGTCAGAAAAAGCAGTCTCTTCATAAATGCTCTATCCAGAACCCACGTAATTGGAATATGTCCATCAAATTCCTTCGTAACCTTCTCTGCTCTTGGCAGAACCATCTCAGCTTCTTTCTTCCAATTTAATTTAGGTTTCAGCCCTGCTCTCATTTTGATAAATCTCTCTCTACCATTTCCAAGGTTTTGCCATTCTTCCTAAAATAAATTCAGAATTGTAATCTTAGGCAAAACCAACGACTAAAGCTTTTGGTTTGACTTCTGAGTTTTATGATCAAAGTCTTTAATTACAAGTACAAGCAACACACAATGTCTTGTTCTCTTAACTTACTATGCAGTATTTGTTTATATGTACCCTTACGCCCCTCACACTGCCTTCCAATTAATATTCTTTATATATGTTGTTTATCTCTAAGTGTGTCTATCCATAAGCTATCTGCAGGTTGTGACTGCTCTCCCATGTTTGGTCTTGACTTAAGATCATGTTTGATCTTAACCACTCTTCTACTTGATTTCTAATCCCTGATTCCCCGTTGTCCCAAAATTTAGTTCTCTAAATCTTATTCTCAACTCTCTGAAATGGAGAATTCCAAAGATTCACGACTTCTGGAAGAACTTCTGTTTTCTCATCATATCCTTCTTAAAATCAACTGAATATTCTGACACTATATCACACGATTCTCCTGTGAGGAGAAATATCCTCACAACATCTACTTTGTCAAGCTGCCTCAGAATCTTATACATTTGAACCTGTTATTCTTCTAAATTCCAATAAATACAGATCCAACATGCTAAAGAATTCCTCATAAGGCAATCCCTTTTTCCGAGGAGTGAACATTCCCTGAAATGCCCCCAGTATAAATATATCTTCCTTAAAGAAAAAGGCTAGAACCATACACAGTCCTTCAGGTGTGTTCTCACCAACACCTTGCACAATGTATCAAGGCTTCCCTACTTTTGACCTCAATCGTCATGTAATGCATGACTATTGTCTAACTACTTGCTGTGCCTGCACACTTACGTTCCGTGTTTCATGTACGAGGACATCGAGAAGCCTTCAAAAGAGCAGTCTTGAGAAATATCCGTTTCATTCTGTATTTTCCCCTGGATGGAAAAATCAAATACTGGAGAGCATAGATTTAAAGTGAGAGGTGAAAGGAGATTTGGGGAGCAAGTTTTTTTACTCAGAGGGTGGTGAGTGCCTGAAAAGCACTGAAGGTGATGGTGGTTGAAGCAGGTGCATTTGTGGAATTTAAAAGATTTTTAGATAGGCATATGGGTACACTGAGAATGGAGATATGTGTTCAACGTTATCCTGGTTTCAGACCCTACACATAAGGGCAATTTAGAGTAGCCAATTAATTGACAAACCTGCACATCTTTGGAATGTGGGAGAAAACCTGAGCACCCAGAGAAAACTGATGCAGTCACATGGAGAAGTGTAGTCCAGATAGCTATGGGAGTCAGTGGGTTTGTAATATATGTCAGTCAATAGTCTCTGCCCTGAGATGTAGACGGTGAGATCTAGAAATGGTAGGGAGATGTCGGAGATGGTCCAAGTGAATTTGAGTGCAGGATGGAAATTAGTCGTGAAGTTGATGAAGTCAGTGAGTTCTGCATGGGTGCAGAAGGTAGCACCAATGCAGGCATCAATGTAGCGGAGATAGAGTTCGGCGATTGGGCCAGTGTACACCTGGAACAGTAATTGTTTGACATACCCTACAATGAGGCAGGCATAGCTGGGGCCCATGCGAGTTATCATAGGTATGCCTTGGATTTGGAGGAAGTGGGAGGAGTCGAAGGAGAAGTTGTTAAGGCTAAGGACCAGCTCTTCTAGACGGCGGAGCGTAGATGAGAGGAGAACTTGCTTTCCTTCTCTCTCCATCCCCTCCCCTTCCCAGTTCTCCCATCAGTCTTACTATCTCAGACTACATTCCATCTCTGTCCCGCCCACTCCCCTGACATCAGTCTGAAGAAGGGTCTCGACCCAAAATGCCACCCATTCCTTCCCTCCAGAGATGCTCCGGTCCTGCTGTGTTACTCCACCATTTTGTGTCTTTCTTCGGTGTAAACCAACATCTGCCTTTCCTTCCCACACTTAACAGATTATTTGCCATCTTAATTGTTTACCTCCTTTGCATGGTGGCCTTCAGTGACTCGTGTACAAGCACATCTTTGAACATTAACACCAGACAATTTCTCACCATTTAACAAAAGTTCTATTATGTGCACCAAAATGAATAAACTCATAATTTTCCATATGATATGCCATCTGTCACACTCTTTCCATTCACTTAGATTGTCCTCCTTCTTTAGATGTTACACAGTAATCATACTGGAAGAACTCAGTGAGATAAACAAGAACTGTGGAGGGAAATGGACAGTTGAGTTTGTTGTTCTCCAAGCGTTTGGTTTTTCCTCCAGATACCAGCATCTTGTGTCTCCTGCCTGGTTTATTAACATCAGCAAATGTGTAAATTTGACAATTCATCCCCTCAGCCAAATCATTAATATAGATCATGAATACCTGAGTTCCTCTGGTCACAACTAGCCAAGCTGAGAAGGATGTTTATTCCCACTCTTTGCTTCCATTTCATTAACCAATTATCAATTCCACGTCAATTCCACCCTGGATGACCACAGAGGTACGTAGAATGCTGAGAGCACGTAATGCCGCGTTTAAATCCGGTGACGTGGTGGCACTCAGATCCGCAAGAGCCAACCTGAACCGAGTCATCAGGCTGGCCAAGCGTGCCCATGGTCAGAAAATCCAGAGCTTCTTTCATGACCCCAAGAACACCAGGCGCATGTGGCAGGGAATCAAAACAATCCCAGACTATAAGACTGCTTCACCACCCTGTGATGACAACATTGAGTTCCTCAATCAACTCAATAACTATTTTGGACGGTTCGAGGCATTAAATAACACACCTGCGAGAAAGGGTATTCCTCACTGTGATGAACAGGCACTCAGCCTTGACATAGTGGATGTACGGAGGACCCTAAAAGGAATGAACGCACGGAAGGCGGCAGGCCCTGATAACATACTAGGGCGGGTGCTCAGGGAATGTGCTGAGCAGCTGGCACATGGCCTTACGGACATCTTCAACACCTCGCTGAACCAGGCTGTTGTCCCATCGTGTTTCAAGACTGCCACCATCATACCAGTGCAAACGAAATCCAATATACAATGTCTCAACGATTACCGCCCTGTAGCACTCACTCCCATAATGATGAAGTGCTTCGAGAGGCTGGTCAGAGACCATATTACCTCCAGACTCCCCTCCACACTTGACCCATACCAGTTTGCTTACAGGCTAAACCGCTCCACAGATGACGCTATGTCCTCCGTACTCCATCTGAGCCTGGAACATTTAGAGGAGAAGAACACTTATGTGCGAATGCTGTTCGTGGATTTTAGTTTAGCATTCAACACAATTATCCCTCAGCTCCTGATAAGCAAATTTGTTCCATTGGGCCTCAGCACCCCCATGTGTAACTGGCTACTGGACTTCCTCACTGACAGACCCCAGTCTGTGAGGGTTGGAAATAACACCTCTAACATCATCTCTCTGAGCACCGGCTCCCCTCAGAGCTGTGTCTTGAGTCCACTGCTGTTTACCCTGATGACCCACGACTGTTGTGCCAGGTTTAGTACAAACCATATCATGAAGTACGCAGATGACACAACAGTGGTGGGCCTCATCAGGGACGACAATGAGCTGGCTTACAGGGAGGAGGTGGAACAACTGGTGGACTGGTGTAATACGAACAACCTGATCCTGAATGTCGAAAAAACAAAGGTGGTCATCATCGACTTCAGGAAAAACCGGCACAGTCCCATACCACTTCACATCAATGACAGCGATGTGGAGGTGGTCAGTAGCACTAGGTTCCTGGGGGTGCAGATCACACACAGTCTGACCTGGTCAAATCACATCTCATCAACAGTTAAGAGAGCGCAGCAGCGGTTGCACTTTCTGCGCCGGATGAGAAGAGCTCACCTCCCCCATCCCGTCCTCACCACTTTCCACAGGGGCACCATAGAGAGTATTTTGACCAGCTGTATCTCTGTCTGGTTTGGGGACTGTAAAGAATCCGACTGGTAGTCCGTGCAGAGAGTGGTGAGGACAGCGGAAAAAATCATCGGAACTTCTCGCCCCTCAATCTGGGATATTGCGAGCAAACGTTGCGTGTCTAAGGCCAGCAGTATTGTAAAGGACCCCACACATCTCCATCACAGACTGTTCACTCTGCTGCCCTCGGGCAAAAGATATCGTAGCATAAGGAGCAGAACATCAAGGTTCTGCAACAGCTTCTTCCTACGAGCCATCAGACCCCTGAATGCCATGTAATGGGCTGCCACCATTGTCTATTTTATCCTTTTATCCATTTTATCCTTCTGTTTATTATCGTGTTGCACGGGGAGCCAAATGCAATGGAATTTCGTTTGGAATTGCATAAATCGATGTATTTCTAAATGACAATAAAGTTTGTTTGACTTTCACTTTGAGCTCATTATCCCAGTTCCATGGACTCTAATGGTGTTAACCAATCTGTCGTATGAGACCTCATGCCATCTGGAAATCTACATCCACTGGTTTCCCTTCTCCCCAAATCCACATCCTCAAAGGACTTCAACAGATAAAACCTTCATTATTGATTCCAGCATTTTTCCACCACTGCTGTCAGGCTATTAGGTAAGCAATTCTCAGCTTTCCCTCTCTCCCTTCTTTCTTAAGAGCAAAGTTATATATGCTACCATCAAATTCACAGAAACAATTCCAGAATCTAGAGAACCTTGGAAAATGATAACCAAGGTTAACTACTGTCTCTGAAGCCACCTCTTTCAGAACTCTGGAGTGTAGGTCATCAGATCTTCGGGATTTATCAGCCCTCATGTTTGCCATCTTCTCTAGTTCAATTTTATTGCTTCTTAATTTTCTAATTTAGCTAACAGGTTTTCCACGAAGATACATACAAAATGGTTGTTTTATTTCCTAATTTCCCACTATAATTGTTCTGTCTGTAATGAGCTTACATTTGCTCTTGCTGGTATAATTCTTTCTACATACCTGTAACAGCTATTCACATCCGTTTTTATGTTCCTCAAATAGAACAAAGAAAAGCACAGCGCAAGAACAGGCCCATCAGCCCATAATGTTTAGACCGAACATGATGTCAAAACCATCTCTTATCTACCTGCGCAAAATCTATATCCCTCCATTCCCTACATATCCATATGCTTCTATCGTACCTGCCTCAATCACCAACCGTGGCAGCTCATTACAGCCGCTCACGACCTCTGTGAAAAAAACTTGCCCCTCTCACCTTAAAGCTATGTCTTCTAGTATTTGATTTTTCCAACCTGGGGAAATGGTTCTGACTGTCTACCCTATCTATCCCTCTCATAATTTTATATACATCTATCAGGTCTCCCACAACCTTCGGCATTCCAGAAAAAAACAAACCAAGACTGTCCAATCTCCCCCCTGTAGCTAATATCCCTAACCCAGACAACATTCTGGTAACCAGACTCAAATTGCTGGAGTAACTCGGCTGGTCAGGCAGCATCTCTGACGAAAGTGAATAGGTGATGGTTCGGGTCGAGTCCCTGTTTCAGACAGTGAGAAGAAGAACAGTCTCGACTATCACCTAGAGACTACCATCTCTGGGGCAAAAGGAACAGTCACCTATTCCTTTTGCCCAGAGATCCTGCCTGATCATCTGAGTTACTCCAGCATTTTGTATCTACGTCCAATGTAAAGCAGCATGTTTTAGTTCCTTCCTAAACATTCTGGTAAACCAGAACTAAACACAATATTCCAAATGTGGCCTAACCAGTGTCCTATAAAGTTGCATCATGACATCTGACTCTTATAGGCAATGCCCAGATCTATGAATGCAAACATACTATCTGCCTTTTTTTATCAATCTATCTACTTGTCTTGCCTCTTTGAGAGACCAATGGACCTGGACGCCATGATCCCCCTGTACATCATTGCTTCTTTCTATTGCTTTTTGTCTCGTTTCTTTTCTGCTGAGTTCTAAAGTGCTCCTAATCCTCAGACCTGCTGCTGCTTATGGAACTTTATAATCCTGCACTTTTGCTATAAAACTATCTTTAATTTCTCAGGTTGGTCATGAATGAATCGCCATTCCTTTTTGTTTATTATGCCTTAAGGTTTTTTCTTCGCTACTCAGGTCTCATTAAACTCACTTTCTCATGAATTTGCCATTGTCAGTAAATGTTGCTATAACATAAGCATAGAAAATACGAATCTAGTTATAATCTACAAGGTTCCTTTCATCAGTTATTCAAGTATATCTTGTATTTGAGGCACCAGCACTGATGCCAGTCACACCCCACTAGTTACAACCAACAAATCTGAAACTCACCCATTTATCCGACTGAAGAAGGGACTTGACCTAAAACGTCACCCATTCCTCCTCACCAGAAATGCTGCCTGTCCCACTGAGTTCCTCCAGCATTTTGTGTCTACCTTCCATTTATCCGACTCTGTTTACTATTCATTAGTCAATGCTTTAATCTTGCCAATATATAACACAACCACTTCTTCTACAGAACTGCTATTTTCACATATCCATGTCTCAAAGTCTGCTAGTATTCTCCTATTAAATACACAGTTGCCACATTTGTTCATATATGGGAAAAGAATAAAAGTATAGTTACTTCCATAATCCAGATTAATATTTTTAAATCAATTATTTTCCTGATTTCTGCTGACTCTGGCGTGTAGTTTCCTTCTTTTCATGAAAACATATTTCCATCGCACTGTCTACCTCCTATCCTTTTCACAAATTACAACTGCACATTTAAGCCTGTTTCTATATTCCAAATAAATGGGTTATAAAACACTTTATCAAATGTCTTTGCAAGTCGATATACGAAACGTCTATTACTTTCAACAATGTTTTCAGTGATTTCATCAAAGAATTCAGCCAAGCTAGCTGGACAAGGAAAAAAAAATCCTTCAAGAGGTGCATTATTAAATTATGCTTCTCTGAGTTAAAATGAATTGGCACCTCTTTTATATCAATTTTAATCCTACTCCTTCCTCTGCTGCTGTGACATTAACTTTGGCATTTTCTTTTGGGAAGTTGGAGTATTTGTGAACTGTGGCCTCTAGTCAACTAAAATAATTACTTCTCCATTCCCTAGGCAGTGCCAGCATTTCTTTTGCTTTCGGTAAATATTTATAACAATATTTCAGGGTTCTGTGATATGCTTCCTACTCACCTTTTATCATATCCTGTTTTTACCTTCCTATGTGCTTATCTCAGGCAAATAAATCTGTTGGTAAATTTCCACAGTTTTTTCCACTCTTTGCGTTATAAGATGAGCACCCAGAAACATAACAGCTATTTTTCTGATCTGCAACTGCAATTAAATAGATTCAATCTTTCAACCCTTATAGATCCCTTGTATTAATATTGATCAATAATACCATACACCAATTGTTTCTTCGTTGCCTCTGCTGAATACACGACAATGTTTAGTTACCAAGGGTCTCTATATATAGAACAGGTTTATGTCAGTTACGGAATCATAATCCAGTATGACTTTTTTTTTAGTTTAAAAGTACAGCACGGAAACTGGCCCTTTGGCCCACCGAGTCCACAACAACCAGCGATCTCCGCAAACTATCACCATCCTACACACACCAGGGGCAATTTACACTTATACCAAGCCAATTAACCTGCAAACCTGTACGTTTTTGGAATGTGGTAGGAAACCGAAGATCTTGGTGGTCACGGGGAAAACGTACAAACGCCGTACAGACAGCACCCGTAGTCAGGATTGAACCCGGGTCAACTGGAGCTGTAACTCTACCACTACGCCATTGTGCCCGTCCGTGACCATCTTTATTCACAGCTCGCCGATCTCATTTGCAGCACTCCTAGGATGAATACACTTCCATTCCAGCACAATGCAGTTTGTTTTGTTTCTTTTCTCCCTTCATCTAAACCTTGCTTGATTTTATTTGGCAGCTGCTTATCCTACCTAGCTTTCTATGCTTCAATTATTAAGTCCATTCCTGCCGGCAAGTTAATTTAAACCCTCCCCCACAACGCATTTAGGTAACCCAGGTAATTGATTTCCGAAATGCTTAATTAGACAAATCATGACCAAAATTCTTTAAATTTTCTAGTTAACGTTTTGGAGTGGGAAAACCAATTAACAGCTTTTAGTAAATAAACATCCATAAGGCCATTATTATTATGCCCAATTAATTTATATAATGACTTGATTTTTCAGCTTATTGCAATTAAAAGTTTAGATAAATACTGGGCTGCAAGCATTAGAGATGCTGCCTTTCAATGTCAAACACCCAGGTTCAATCCTGACTATGGGTGTGTCTGCACAGAGTTTGTACCTTCTCCCCGTTATCTGTGTGGGTTTTCTCTGCGTTCTCCTATTCCTGCCACACTCCAAAGACGTAGAGGTTTGTAGGCAAATTGGCTTGGGTAAAATTGCCCCTTGTATGTGAAGGATAGTGGTAGTGTGTGGGGATCGCTGGTCAGTGCAGACTCAGTGGGCTGGAGGGCCTGTTTCCGCTCTGTATCCCAGAACTAAATTAAAAGCTAAAACTTTATGCCAGTAAGCAGCATAAAATGTGCAAGATGGTAGTGGGCTTTGTTCAAAGACACTCCATTATTGAGCAGGATGTGTAGCCACTGCTACATGGTTTATTGGTACTGAAAGGCACTAATTCAGCACAGAGCATGCGTTACTCACCTGAGTGGTCAATTCTTTCCTGTGCCCTTGCTGTAAATGTAACCTTTGGCATGGAATTGGTGCATAACTCATATCTGGTTTCTGTTTGACAGCAGGCAGCAGTCTAATGAAACATTTGCCAGTCCTTTTAAAGAGCACCTCCATGCAGAGATAATCCCACCCTTGAATAATTTTTATTCATTTGGGTGGCTGGTATTAAAGCACCATCTTATTAAAGTGATACCCGCTGTGCCCTGTCTACCAACCATTGACAGCAATTACCAAACATACCCAACAGGAATTACAAATCTTAAAACTTTTGCAATACCAAGGAAAGCAATAAACACATCACACCAAGTTAAATTTGAATCCATGATGGTCATGGCCATTTCTCACAGCAAGTATGAGGCTTTTGAATATAAGAACAGATTCAATGTTTTGAAGTGAATGCAAATGTTTGGCAATATTCTGAGTCATCACACAGACAATCTGTATTCCTTAGCATATCAAAAGTTTTTACCTGGAAGATGCATAACTTTTAATGAATTTTGTTTATACCTTATCCTTGTTTCAATAGACAATAGGTGCAGGAGTAGGACATTCAGTCCTTCGAGCCAGCACTGCCATTCAATGTGATCATGGCAGATCATCCCCAATCAGTACCCCGTTCCTGCCTTCTCCCCATATCCCCTGACTCCGCTATCTTTAAGAGCCCTATCTAGCTCTCTCTTGAAAGTATCCAGAGAACCGGCCTCCACTGCCCTCTGAGGCAGAGAATTCCACAGACTCACAACTCTCTGTGTGAAAACGTGTTTCCTCGTCTCCGTTCTAAATGGCTTACCCCTTATTCTTAAACTGTGGCCCCTGGTTCTCGACTCCCCCAACATCAGAAACATGTTTCCTGCCTCTAGCGTGTCCAAACCCTTAATAATCTTATATGTTTCAATAAGATCCCCTCTCATCCTTCTAAACTGCAGAGTGTACAAGCCCAGCTGCTCCATTCTCTCAGCATATGACAGTCCCGCCACCCCGGAAATTTACCTTGGAAACCTATGCTGCACTCCCTCAATAGCAATAATGTTCTTCCTCAAATTAGGGGACCAAAACTGCACACAATACTCCAGGTGGTCTCACTAAGGCCCTATACAACTGCAGAAGGACCTCTTTGCTCCTGTACTCAACTCCTCTTGTTATGAAGGCCAACATGCCATTCGCTTTCTTCACTGCCTGCTGTACCTGCATGCTTACTTTCATTGGCTGATGAACAAGGACCCCAGATCCCGTTGTACTTCCCCTTTTCCCAACTTGACACCATTTAGATAATAATCTGCCTTCCTGTTTTTGTTACCAAAGTGGATAACCTCACATTTAGCCACATTTATGTTTGGAAGTGGAAAGAAATAATATAAATTGCAACGTGTAAAAAGAGTTGAGATACTGTATAATAATTTTGTTGCATGTCATTGTGGTATAAATCATGTCTTGATTGGTGAATATGTTTAGTTTGTGACTTTATTTGAAGCAGAAATAATATGTGAATGCTTCATTGAGCATAATTCCGACTGGTAACTGCGCACTTCGTCCGAGCACATTATCGCATGCGTCATGCAAGCCGTCTTAAATGACCACTTAAACTGTCATTTGGCAACTTAAAAAGCTGCCATGGTTGCCCGGCTGACAACAGAGAAAATAAATTAAGTGAGAGCCCTGCAAGGTGTATAATATTTTTGACACTGTCATAGGCCATTCTTACATATACTGTCACAACGCACTGTAGTCTCTAAACAACCCTTCAGTAATTTTCCTTGCCCTCCATTTCAGAATAATAGTGTTTTAAGCCATAACTCGACACTAGCACTGGCAATAAATAAATCAATAAAAAGCGCAGCTTTTCAGCCGCTTATTTCATTGGCCACGCTCAGCTGCAAATCGGTGTCATCGTCCTCTAGTCGTGGGGGTGGGGGATTGGGAGGGGCCTCACAAGTGTAACAGCCTAGGGCCTTTCTTCATCTAAATCCGGCCCTGCATGTATCTATACATCCTAAATGGCTCGATTGTAATCACGTATTGCATTTCTGCTGACTGGATAGCACACAACAAAAGGTGTCCACTGCACCTTGGTACACGTGACAATAAACAGAACTGAACTAAAAGAGTGCTGGAGTAACTCAGCGAGTCAGGCAACATCTCTGGAGAACAAGGTAGAATGAACAAATGAGGTACAATATGTGGCAGCACCTGCAGTCAGGTGGTATCAAAGAGGTGGTTGATTCAAGAGTCTGTGAGCAGTGGGGAATATGATGTTCCTAAGTCTGGATGACCTGGCTTGCAAGCTCCTATATCTTCCCACAGAAGGAAGAAGTGAGATAAAGGAATGGCTAGTATGGCAGGCATCATTTCAGCCTTCCTGATGCAATGCACCATGAAGAATGACTGGACGGAAGGAAATGAAAACTAGTTGGACTGGACTGTACATAGCACTTTCCATGGGTTCAAACTGTCAAGAGCAGAGCAGTTTCCATACCTCGCTGAGAAATATCCCATTAGAATACTTTCTATAACGCACCTATAGAAGTTTAAAAGACCCCTTGTGAACATGTCAAATCTTCTCAGTCGCCTAAGAAAGTAAATACACTGATGAGCTTTCCCAGCCAGTCTCAGGGCCAGGTTAGGTTGCTGCTGATGAGGATGTCTAAGAATATGAAGCTGACAACCATTTCTACAGCAGTTCCATTGATGAGGATAGATTTGTGTTCCCCGCAACACACCCTGTCGGCCCCACACCTCTCCCCTGCTCCCTTCCATCAATAACCCAGCAAGGAGGAACTGCCATGAGGTGGGAAGGACGAGAACAAAGGAGCGCCCAACATGGGATACTTTGTAACTTTGTCGACACCCTTTATGTGGCGGCTCTTTGCATACCTTGGGTATGCAAAACAACAAATTTCACTGTGACAATAAAGTCTTTATTCATTCATTCAACCATTCATTCATTCATTTATTCATTCATTCATTTCCTCTCACTGGCGTTAAAGGCTAGGTTGTTGTTCTGACACAATGACGCAAGGTTCCTGATCTCCATCTCATCATTGGTATTGATTCGGCCAATAGCAGTGGTATCACTGGTAAACTTAAAGATCGAGTTAGCTGTATATTTGGCCAACCAGTCATGCGTGTGCAGGGAGTTGGGCAGGAAGCTGAGCTTGTGCACCAGCGTTGAGGGTTGGGTGGAGGAAATGTTATGACCAATTCTCACTGGAGAAAGTAAGGAAGACTATTGATTACAGAAATTGGGATGCTATATTGCAATTGTACGAGTTACTCCAGCACTTTGTTTCTTTTAAATAAAAACAGCATCTGCAGTTCCATGTTTCTACAATTTCAAATATTCCAGATTTATATGTGTAGGAAGAAACTGTGGAAACTGGTGTACACTGAAGATAGATCTAAAATGCTGAAGTAACTCAGCGGGACAGGCAGCATTTCTGGATAGAAGGAATGGATGACGTTTCGGATCGCAGCCCTTCTTCAGACTTCTCATTTATAAACCATAAAACATTTTCAAGTGTTTAGACTTGTCCATTTGCCGTGGAAGAGTTGCTCTTAATGAATAAAAACAGAAGAAAGGAAAAGAGGAGGATTTACAGTCCGATCAATGCAAATTAATTCCAGATCAGAATAAGTCCCTTCTCCCACCGTGCATGTAGAACCGGAATGAAGCTGCTGCAAACTTACTATTACATTTCTCCCTCCAAATCCAAAATTGCATCTGTCCTGATCCATTTCTCAAAAAATACTTACGATGAATGGATATTGTATAAACCCTGCATCGGTTATCCATGAAATATTATTGTGTTCCTTTCACCACATCAATGTGATATAAATCCTTGATAGATTATCCGTAACGTATTCTTGTGTTTCTTTTACCAAATGATCGCTGAAGATTTAAAAAGCCACTCGCAAATATTGAACAGAGGACTTTATCCACTCCTATGAATCCTGATTGTAGCTTTTACACTCTTGCATTGCGTTTGTCAAATATATTATTTTCTGCGTATGTTTCTCTGCTAATGCCACTGGAGCTCATTTAACCTAAACCCCCCATCTCTCTCCCGTCTACCTAACCTAAACCTTCTGAGAGAAGGCTGACCCCATTTCTCAAAACAAAATCCTGCGACTGCTAGAATTTCAAATGCTTTTGATCTAGACACCATAAAACATTTGCAAGTGTCCATTCGCTGTGGAAGAGTTCCGCGATGGATGTCAGAGGTCGAAAGGGCCCGCGGTGGGTGCCGGAGGTCAGACAGGGACAGGTCACAGAGAGAACAAAGAGGGACCTGGTGTTGGGGAGGGGGAGGGGTGCCGAGAATGACGAGGAACCATTGGGACTGCAGTGAACACTTTGTAACTTTGTTGGCGCCCTATACACGGCGACTCTTTGCATACTTTGCATATGGTATGCAAAATAAAGAATTACATTGTGACATGTCGCATATGATAATAAAGTATCCTTCATTCATTCAAATCTGAAAAGATATGCACTCAATGCTGGGAATAATAATCCAGTGAGGACGCATCAAAGGTGAGAGAAGCGGTCAATATTTAACACCAACGACTTTTCAATTGCATCTGAAAGAGTTATTTTGCTCTTTTATGTGTAAGTTCTTATCAATGTTACTCAAGCGAACACCACATTTATAACATAAACTTGAAAAGCAAATTTAAAGGTCATGTTTAGCACTTTGATTATGCAGTTTTAGTTAGCAATCTAGTTAAACATATGCAAAGTTACTGTTTTGGGATCCTGCTGATAAATAAAAGGATCTGAAATTTTCACACTCTATTTTTAATCCTTCCTGCAGTAGCTTTAAAAAAGACATAATTCTAAAGTGATATATAAACAGTAGGGTTCAATGTCAAAGGTTTTGCGGTTGGTTCAAGCACAATGAAACCATTAGAAGTAATATGACCATAAGGATAAGGGGGAATTCTAAGGATAAGGGGGAATTCCTTTAGGACCGAGATGAGGAAAATATTCTTTGCACAGAGAGTGGTGAGTCTCTGGAATTTCATTTCGGAGTCACGTGAGTGACTTCGTGAAGAGCCCGCCGGCGCGCATGCTCGACATATCGTCGTACCGCGTTGCTGCGACGGCTGGCGGTGGAGCGCGCTCCTCGCCAGCCCTTCAGAAGGGGCCACGGAGGTGAGTATTCTACCTTTAGTTGGTGGTCCTTGTTGTTGGTTTTGTCTTGCAGCAAGGACATGGATGGGAGTTCCAAGGGCCGGAGGACGCCAGGACGAGTTCGCCGGTCAACAGTTCCGGGGCCCTTACCATCGGCAGTACCTGCAACGCAGGCCGGGACTCAGGCGGAGATGTGGGTAAGCCCTGTGTTACAGGTCCAGATCCGCCAGCACACCACAGCTCGGAGGAGTTCGACGAGGAGGAGTGTGGTGTGCCGCCAGAGCAGGAGGACCCTGCCATGGCAGTCAGGTCGTCAGCGGGCTCGCTGGCGACCTCGAGCAGGGCACGTGCCGTTGCACGGCCTGTTCCACTCAGCCCTCCGAGAAGGGGGAGGGCAGGAGCCCAGATGCCTAACCCTGTTAGGGCTAAGGCATTGCCTGCCGCGGAGGGGCGGTCAGGTTCCAGGGCGAGACCCGGGGCGGCTGTGAGGTCCAGCCGGCACACCCCGACTCTCGACGCCGGGACGGGTCGGTTGAGTCGGGTCTCGTCACGGTCGCCGAGCCACCCATGGATGGGTGGGCGAGACCATGCGTCGGCAAGGTCCACGATGTGGGCAGCCGGCAAGACTGCGCGGGCCCCAGGCAGCCATGCTTCGGCTGGTGCCGACACCACGCCGCAAGTGTCCTTAGTGGCAGCGGCTTCAGCTCCCGCTAAACGGAGGCGGTTGAACACGCCCGCGCAGGAATCGCGCAGTTTCGCCTCGGCGGCTGTTAGCGACAACTACCGGCACAGGCAGGGCCTCGACGAGGTGCGGGCCGATGACAGGAGCCCGGTTTTCTTTTCAGAGCCGGAGGACTCCGACCACCTGAGTGTTCAGGGTGAAGGGCGTATTGACCGTATGGAGCGGCTGCTGGAGCTCCTGCTTCAACGTCAACAACAGCAGGGCAGCAACAGGCACAGGGCGTCTTCACCAACATCTACCATCAGCCTGGAGCAGCAGGAAGAAGGCCTCATTCAGGCAATGAGCCGTCACAAGGCTCCATCCAATTGCAACTTCCTCAACGTGCCTGTGGTCAATACGCCGATATGGGGCAACATCAGTGCGGCTATCCGTCAACAGGAGGTAAAACTGCAGCGGATCCTGAAGCTCCTCACGGCCGGTATTACCGCCTTGGTGCGGTCGGTGGACGGGGACGAATTAAATTTGGACCAGGAAGATGCCCTGGCCCTCCTGTGAGCGACCCAGCACGAAATTAACGGGTTTCGCAAAACCAGCATCCGCCCAGCGCTCAATCCAAAGTTTGCAGGATTGTGTAAACCACCGCCGCCGCCCCCGCCCCGTCAGCTCTTTGGGGAGGACCTCTCGAAGAGAGTCAAAGAGCTTGACGAGCAAGCCAAAACGGTGGGGATCATGCGCCCTCAGAGTGCCCCCACACCGTCAGGCTCAAAGTCTCCATACATTCGATCACAAGGGTCTGCCAGTACCTCAACGAGGACCCACCCTCAAGCTCCACAACGACAGCAACATCAGACCAGCACCAGGGGTCTTTTTTAGGACAGGGTCGGCAGAGACCCTGGTGGAAAACGAAGACGCCGCGCCCTCAAGCCAACCCAGCACCCCCACGTCCGCACACGCGTGTCAAGGACCGCCGGTAGCCACGGAGGTGAGGGGGTCTGGTTCTCTCTTTTCTCTCTGTTTCACTTCACATGTTGGTGGTCGCCTTCGGTGGTTTTGGGTGCATGGGGTAATTTTACTGGTGACGAGTATGTGTTGCAGAATATTCAGGGGCATAAAATTGAGTTTATTAATGGCGACATTCCTCCATCCCAGCACATGCCCGCTCGAACGTTTAAATTATCTGCTGCAGAACAGGCAGCCGGCTATAAGGAACTGTTAAGTCTTGAGAACAAAGGAGTGATTAAGAGAGTGGTGCATGAGCCAGTTGAATTGGTCGGACATATTCACCAGACATAAGAAGGATGGTAGTTGTCGTGTCATTATTGATCTAACCCGTTTGAATACTTTTGTAACATATTCTCATTTTAAAATGGATACGTTTGAAACAGCCAAATCATTGATTTCTCATGGTTGCTTTATGTCATGCATCGATTTAAAAGATGCATATTATTCCGTATCCGTCCAGAAATGTGACAGAAGGCTTAAAATTCATCTGGATGGGGCAACTCTGGCAGTACAAGGCTTTGCCTAATGGGCTCACCACAGCCCCTAGATTGTTCACTAAATTAGTGAAGCCAATTATGGCTTATTTGAGACAACGACACCATTTAGTTATGGCCTATTTAGATGATGTCTTAATTGTGGGCCACACCCTAGAATTGGCTGAACAGGGTGTTGCAGCTGCTGTCAATATATTTCAACAATTGGGATTTATTGTCCATCCAGAGAAATCAAAGTTCTACCCTGCCCAGGTGATTAATTACCTAGGGTTCACGGTGAACTCTATAAGCATGAGGGTTACCATTCCAATTAACAAGATTGAGGAGGTTACCCAGGTGTGTCAAGATTTAATCCGCACCAATATACCATCGATTCGGCACTTAGCTACAATAATTGGGAAGCTGGTAGCTTTGTTTCCGGCAGCGCGATATGGACCTTTGCATTATCAGAATTTGCAAAGAGCTAAAATTGCAGCGTTAAAACAGAACGCTGGTCATTATGATCGGTCCATGCAGCTGCCGCCCGAAGCGATAAAAGAGTTGCAATGGTGGGTGTGTCACATTAGCAGCTCATTCAAGCCTATTAGGGAGGCTAATCCGGTGGTATATTTGCAAACTGATGCAAGCTCCAATGGTTGGGGAGCCACGAATAATTGCTCTAGTTGTGGTGGCAGATGGGACACCCTTGAATCAACGATGTTGTTAACTCAAGGGATTAACTATTTGGAGTTGCTGGCAGCATTCCACGGACTTCGTGCGTATTGTTCCAAGCTTGTTGGAGCACATGTCCGTCTCCAAATAGACAACACCACAGCAGTAGCATATTCAAACCATATGGGTGGTACCAGGTCAGTTTTGTGTGACAAATTGGCTAACTCAATTTGGCTCTGGTGTGTTCAAAGAGACATTTGGATTTCAGCTACCTATTTGCAGGTGAGCTTAATACTGTGGCGGACACCAGGTCACGCAAATGTAATGACAATTTTGAATGGATGTTGCATCCTGAGATTTTTTCTAAAGTCACAGCCAAATTTGGTAAACCGGACATTGACCTTTTTGCGTCACGGTTGAACCATCAGGTACCAACCTACGTTTCATGGGAACCAGATCCTGCGGCAATAGCGCTCGATGCATTCTCGCTGGACTGGGGGAATTGGTTTCTATGCCTTCCCCCCGTTTTGCCTCATCAGTCGGGTATTGCAGAAGATTCAGGCAGATTCTGCCAAGGGCATCCTTATTATACCCGACTAGCCCACACAGCCTTGGTATCCGGTGGTCTTTGACATGCTCAACGAACCTTGGGTCCTTGTGAAGGGTTGCCCACAATTGGTTACTCACCCTGTGTCAGGGGAGCCACATCCCTGCCATGGCTATTTAAAGTTGTTGGCTTGCAGGTTTTGAACAGGTCGTTAGTCCAATACGGCCTCTCGGCTCGGACCATGGATACCATCGGGGCGTCGTGTCGAGAGTCAACAAGGCGAAGATACCACTCGCATATTAAGAAGTGGGAAGCCTACTGCAGCCGCTCTCGCATCACGTGCGATGACGTGACAATAACCGACGTCCTGGAATTCCTCGCGGGGTTGCACCATGATGAACACTTAAGTTACAGTGCCATCAACAGCGCCAGGAGTGCGCTATCATTCTACCTCAATATTGGGGTAGGATCCAACAGGCTAGTGTCCAGACTCATGCGGGGTATATTCAATATGAATCCGCCTACACCACGCTATAATATCACCTGGGATGTCAGGGACGTATTAACCCTGCTCAGGACGTGGTCGCCCATGGAAGGGCTCCAACTGGACCAACTCACCATGAAGCTGGTGATGTTACTAGCGCTGACTTCAGCTCAGAGGGTACAGACACTACACAAACTTCGTGTCGACAGAATGACTTCTACCCCTACAGAAGTAGTCTTTTTCATTGGCGAGCTACTAAAGCAGCATAGACCTGGGTGCACAGGGCTGCAGCTGAAGTTCCCGGCATACCCCGCAGATGCTAGGCTATGTTTAGCCTCACATATCCGCCACTATGTCAAGGTGACGGCACGCATCAGAGGAATGGAGAGATACCTGCTTGTTTCTCATAAGAGACCTCATCATCGAGTGACAGTCCAGACGATATCCATGTGGCTTCCAGTCGTCTTGGGTAAGTCAGGTATCGACACTAATGTGTTCAAGTCTCTTTCCACCAGGGCTGCATCGACGTCAACGGCGAGGGTCATGGAGGTGCCCATGGACCAAATTCTCGCCACAGCAGGATGGACTAATGAAGCTGTGTTCCAGCGTTTTTATAACAAGCCTGGTGCTGCTCCTCTACAGTTCGCAGAAGCCGTGCTGAATGCAGGTCACGAACGTGGAAATGTCCCCGCATGAGGGGTTTTGATTTGTTATTAATAACTCTGCTCTTGTTTTGCAGTATGAACTATTGAGCAAGTTTGTTCCTCCCATCCATCCCTGGTAGTGGTGTGTCAGCATGGACGTGGTCCAGGGCGCGTAATCACAGAAGCTTTGAAGTCTTCACGAAGTCACTCACGTGACTCCGAAATGAAATAGTAAGATTGAACGAGAACTTACCAGTTCGAAGGTTGATCTTTATTTTATGAGGAGTCGAAGTGAGGGATTTCGTGCCCTCTTCGCCCAACCCTCAATCAACTTCATCTGGTAATCTTAGTCACTTCAATCTTACTATGCGAAGTCATTTCTTTGTTGGTTTCTGTGATTCCACGCCGCTACTTTGAAGTATGTCGAGCATGCGCGCCGGCGGGCTCTTCACGAAATCCCTCACTTCGACTCCTCATAAAATAAAGATCAACCTTCGAACTAGTAAGTTCTCGTTCAATCTTACTATTCTCTGCCACAGAAGGTCGTTGAGGCCAGTTCATTGGCTATATTCAAGAGGGAGTTGGATGTGGCCCTTGTGGCTAAAGGGATCAGGGGGTATGGAGAGAAGGCAGGTAGTCTCTGCCTGCTTCAAATGATCCACCATTGTACCTGTACCAAAGAATGCCTCCCCAGCCTGTCTGAATGACTACCGTCCGGTGGCCCTCACCTCGGTAGTCATGAAATGCTTTGAGAGGCTGGTGAAGAAACACATCTGCGCCTTCCTCCCTCGCAACATGGACCCGTTACAATTTGTATACCGTACGAACAGATCCACGGACGATGCTGTCTCCCAGGTTTTGCACACACCTTGACAGCCAGAAGGGGGCCTACGTGAGGATGCTGTTCATAGACTTCAGTTCAGCCTTCAACACGATAGTCCCCACTGAACTGGCCGCGAAGCTGCTGGAATTAGAGCTCAACACCCCCCTGTGTGCCTGGGTCCTGGACTTTCTCACCGCCAGGCCCCAGGTAGTCAAGATGGGAGGGAATACATCGAAGTCCCTCACCCTGAGCACAGGATCCCCCCAGGGTTGCGTCCTCAGCCCCCTCTATTGTACTTCCTGTACACACATGACTGTGTGGCTAGGTTCAGCTCCAACTCGATAATCAAGTTTGCTGATGACACCATGGTGGTGGGCCTGATCTCAGACAACGATGAGAAGGCCTACCGGGAGGAGGTAGCTGATCTGGCACTCTGGTGTCAGGACAACAGCCTCCTCTTGAACATCAAAAAAACGAAGGAGCTTATCGTGGACTTTAGGAGGGCACATCATCCGAGGACGTACACACCATTGAGGATAAATGGGGATGCTGTGGATAGGGTGAGCTATTTTAAATACCTGGGAGTCCACATCGCTGAGGATCTGACATGGACATCACACGCTGCAGCACTCATGAGTAAGGCAAGGCAGCGCCTTTACCACCTCAGGCAATTGAGGAAATTCAGAGTGTCCCCGAGGATCCTCCAGTGCTTCTATTCTGCGGCTGTGGAAAGCATCTTGTCCGGAAATATCACGATTTGGTTTGGGAATTGCTCTGCCCAGGACAAGAAGGCTCTGCAGAGAGTTGTGCGTTCAGCTGAACGCACTATGGGAACTTCTGTCGCCCCTCTGCAGGAACTATACATCAGGAGGTGCAACTCCAGAGCCAATAAGATAATGGGAGACCCCTTCCACCCCTGCAACGGACTGTTCCAGCTGCTACGGTCAGGCAAACGCCTCCGTTGCCATGCTGTGAGAATGGAGAGGATGAGAAGGAGTTTCTTCCCAGAGGCCATTAGGACTGTAAACTCCTATCTCACCAGGGACTAACTCTACAACAGTTACTGTACCACAATACCACCCACAATATTTTATTATGGAAAAGAACATGTGATTCTGTTTGAAGTATGTTGGTTGTTTGTTTGTTTGTTGTTTGTTTTTTGCACAAAGTCCGCAGGCACGGCCACTTTTCATTTCACTGCACATCCCGTATGTGTATGTGACGAATAAACTTGACTTGACTTGACTTGGGATACTGAGTTGGATGATCAGCCATGATCATATTCAATGGCGGTGCAGGCTCGAAGGGTCGAATGGCCTAATCCTGCACCTATTTTTCTATGTTTCTATAAGAAGTAGAAGCAGGAGTATCCAGCTTTCTCTGCCATTCAATCTAGACATCAAATCCATGTTGACCATAAGCACACACTCCATTATAATTCTATCCCTCTCAACTTGAGAATATTTATTGACCTGGTGTCCAGAGCTCTCTGGAATAGAGCATGCCAAAGTCTCACAATCCAAAAAGAGAAGACATTTGTCCTCATCTTTGTCTTAAGTGGACTGGTCCTTATTTGGAATCCATGCCCCTTAGTTCAAGATCCCCTAGTGAGGAGGAAACATCCTCTCAACAATAAGGGCAGCATAGTAGTGGATCTGTTGCCTTCCTGCACCAGAGACCCAGGTTCAATCTTGACTATGGGTGCTGTCTGTATGGAGTTTCCACGTTCTCTCTGTGACCAGGGTTTTCTCCGGGTGCTCCGGTTTCCTCCGACATTCAAAAGACGTACAGGTTTGTAGGTTAATTGGATTTGGTAAAATTGGAAATTGTCCCTAGTGTACAGGATAGTGTTAGCGTACAGGGTGATCACTGGTCGGCACGGACTCGGTGGACTAAAGAGCCCGTTTCCACACTTTATCTCTAAAGTCTAAAGTTACCAATCATACGGTCTAAATCTTTTGTGTTTCAATTAGATCATCTCTTATTCTTCTAAATTGCAGTGTCCAGATCCAATCGCTTCAAACTCAAACAGGGCTGGTGATGTGCTTCACTTTCCCAATTCTTTCGTTTTTGTGATGGACCTGTGCAAATTAGATGTCATAATATTTAAGATAGAATCAATTAAACTGTTCAAAAAAATAAAGAAGGGGAAATACTTTCCAGGGAATGAGCTGGATATGTATGGGACTGATTGGATCGATAAAAGAGCTATCACAGACTCAAAAGCCTGAATAAGTTCATTAGTTCATGTCATGGGAGCAGTACTAGGCCATCTGGCCCATCGTGTCTACTCCGCTATTCAATCATGGCTGATCTTTCATTGTATCATTGAATGACTATACATTAAATAATTATACATCGAATGAGTGTGATTCCTGCACGAGCCCAAGACATGATAAAAAATCTGGAATAAAGAATAAGTGCATGATAAGACTTTTCAGCTCTGAGCCTACAAAACATACAGTATGATTACAGCCAATTCCCTGACCCAATTCTCCATATCCCGTGACACCTTCTGTATCCAGATATCTACCTCCTTCCTAAATATAGTCTGTGAATTACCTTCCACAGACTTCTATGGTAGATAACACCATAGGATCATCATCCACTGAGTAAAGAAATGTCTCATCCCAGACCTAAATCGTTAGCATGCTAGAGCAATTCTGTAATCTCTGGTTTTAAAAACATCACATTTATCCACAGTAAATCCACATCTGCCATGTACTGTGTTTGGCCACTCATTCAACTTATCTAATGGGCCTGTCCCACCAGCATGCAACTCTATGCGATGAGCGCGACCTAACGTGGTCGCTTGAGCCGTCCGGCGTTGCGGGGCCGGTCCCACTTCGATCGCCGGAGCCGTGCGGAATTGTGCGGAGTTCGTCCCGACATCACGCGGGGCTCCGAAAAACTGACTATGTTCAAACATTCCGCGCGGCAACGGCTTGTCGGCTCTCAGTCGCCTTGACGCATTACACACCGCCCCGACGTCATGCCTCCGTGAACCTATCTGTAGGTGCCTCCGTGACCCTCTATGTGTGTGGCTCCGTGGCCCTCTGTGTGTGTGCCTCTGTGCCCCTCTCTGTGTGCCCCTCTCTGTCCTGGCGAACTTACCTTAGACTTCGCTCCAAGTTCGCCTCACTTTGCGCCGCGTTGCGCCACTCACCCGACCTCTGCGCGGCCCCTGCTGCCGGTTTGGTTGCGCTTGCCGCATGCAGGCGCATGCTGGTGGGAACGGCCCTGTACAGGGGATCACCCGACCTCCACACGGCCCCCGCTTCTAGTTTGATCACGTTCATCGCATAGAGTTGCATGCTTGTAGGACAGGCACTTAACTCATCATGTATCCACTTGGCATCCTCTTCACAACTTACAAATCCACTTAGTTTCATGGTATCTGCAAACTTAAAAATATTGTCTCACCACAATGATGTGTCTTCATCACATGAAAGACTAATTTGTTCTTATTCTTCAGGCTGTTAAAGCAAATAGTCCATGGGCATCAGTATTCTATTTTACTTCGGAGTCACGTGAGTGACTACGTGAAGAAGACCCCGCCTGGCGCTGGAACGGCATTACGTCGACGCTATCGGCAACGAAAGAGCTGCAGAGCGCAGCTCCACACACAGCGGTAAGGAACCGGCCCGCAGGTAAGGAAGTTTTACAAAATTTAGGGCGAGGTTTCAGAACTCCGTAGCCTGGTGGGAAAACCAGGAGGAGTTAGTAAAAAAAAAAAAAAAAACAAAATGGAGAAGGCCAAAAAAACAGCGGGTAAAATGTGTGTCCCGGGGTGTTGTAGACTCGGGACAGCAGATTGCGGAGCCGGTTCCGATACCGGTGGCCGTTGAAACACCCGTTAGTGAGGCTTTGATTACTCCACAAACAGAAACTGTAGAGGAAATCCCAGTGCCTAAAAAATGTAAAAGGAAAGCTGAAAGGCCTGGGGTTTCTGAGGACTCTGATTCTGAAGGTCCAGAAAGGAAAGCCTTATGGCTCAGAATGGACCAAATGGAGAAAATTGCTCCAGACTATAATCAACCAAGGGTCTAAGAACCCAGAATATTCCCAGGCAGCCCCTGAGGGGGTCCATATCGTGAATATGGTGCCAATTCGATTTGGGAATTGAAACCCCAGTGCCTGGGTATGGACTGGAGGTAATCTCCTTGAACAAGTTTCAGGAGAACCAGGGCTGTATGAGACAGACCCTGAAAGTGGTGATTGTGGTCCGGAGTACACACCACAATGGATCCAGGTGTGCCTGATGTGGCACAAGATTTTGCTATACCTGGAGGAAGCGGTGAGGCCATGGAAGATAACCTGGCGGCCAATATTAATTATATGGTCTCTCACCCGCTTCAAGATGCTGTTATGGTTGAGACAGCAGAAATGTATAAAACATCTATCAATTGTGCCTCTTTGAAGGTACCTACGGTGAATCCAGTTGTTTGGGCGCCAATGTCTTCAATTATGCGGGCGCAATGAATTCGATTTCAAAGAGTCCTCAAGCTGTTTTCAGCTGGCATTACTGCACCTGGCAGATAAGTGGAAGGTTGTGGAATGACCAAAGTGCAGAAACATATGTTGGCCTTATTTTGCAACTCATTTGAGATTAATTGTATGAGTAAGATTGCCATTCGACCTCTATTACATTCAAGATTTGCAGGATTGTGTAAACCAAGCAATGTTCAAACTCCTAGAGGGTTTTGTTCTGAGAGGATTTGTCTAAACAAATTAAAGAAATGGATGAAGAGGCAAAGACTTTTGGTCGTATGAAACCCTTCACCTTTGGCCAGAAATGGACTGGCTATATAAAAAGGGATTTGACTTGGAGCTGGTACAAGCCGAGGCAGGAGTATGATAAGGGACATTTTCCAGCCAACACAGCCAAATGTACGCCCATTTATTGGGAAAGGAAGTCATTTCGTCCAGGTGGAGAGGTACATAAACATTATCCTATTAAGAGGAATGTTGGGATGAGCCACAGATTGGTGGTAGACTCCAAATGTTTTATGAGGAATGGGACAATATTACAGTTGATCGTGTTGTATTAGACACTGCTGAGAGGATTTACCATTGATTTTGTGGAAGGTATGGATCCATTGGGACGGAATGAGTCTAGTCATTCTTTGATGTTCTCAGAGAGTGAGGAAATTCAAATTGTTAAAGAGATTAAGAATTTGAGTAAAAAAGGAGTTATTTAGAATCTGGAGAGGATCCACAACAATTGTATCAAACATTTTTCCCAGAACAAAGAAAGATGGGGGTTGTAGGATCATTTTAGATCTCACACTTTTGAATGAAACATTTGTCCAGTGTAAACATTTTAAAATGGACACATTTCACACTGCAATGCAGTTGGTATCAACAGGCTGTTATATGGCTACACTAGATTTGAAGGAGGCTTATTATTCCGTCCCAATTCATCATAGTTTTCGCAGGTATTTAAAGTTTAAATGGATGGGACAGCTGTGGCAATACAAAGCTTTGCCTTATGGATTAAGTTCAGCACCTAGATTGTTCACTTAATTGTTAAAGCCAGCACTTGCACTGCTAATGGCACCAAAACACATCGTTAGGGTTTATTTAGATGACATTTTAATTGTAAATGCTAATCAGGAATCAGCTGGGAAATCAGTCTCAGCAACCATTAGCTTGTTTGAGAATTGGGGTTTCTGATCCATCCAACAAAGTCTAAGTTACAGCCATCGCAAACCATTCAATATCTGGGGTTTGTGATTAACTCAGTCACCATGTTGGTAACTTTACCAATGGATAAGGAGTTAGATTTGACAAATGTGTGTCAAAACCTGATTAACAAACCTTATCCCTCCATCCGAGAGGTTGCCAAGGGTATTGGTAAATTGGTAGCAGCATTTCCAGCAATAGAATTTGGTCGTTTACATTACCAAAATCTTCAAAGGGCAAAAACTAAAGCGCTAATTCAGCGAGCAGGCCATTTTGATAGGCCAATGCAATTGCCTAAGGAAGCTGTATCGGAATTACATTGGTGGATTGAGAATGTTCCACAAGCTGCTTAGAACATTTTAGTTCATCAGCCAGTCGTGTTTTACAAACTGACGCAAGCTCGCTCGGATGGGGGGCTACGGATAATGATACCAGCTGTGGAGGCAGATGGGCTGTCCAAGAGGATTTATTGCTCCAAACATATGGTATTAATTATTTGGAGCTACTGGGAGCATTTTATGGATTTAAAGCTTATTGCTCTTCATTAAAGGATTTGCATGTCCAAGTACAAATAGATTACACCACAGCTGTGGCACATATCAATCACATGGTGGTGTCAGATCAAAATAAATGTGATCATCTGGTAACCAGATATGGCAGTGGTGTATTGCAAAAATATTTGGCTTTCAGCTATTTATCTCCCAGGGAGAGACAATGTTGTGGCAGACAAAGATCACGAATATTTAAAGACAATTCAGAATGGATGTTAAATCCAAAAATTTTCAAAAATAGTGTCAGTCGGTATGGAGTACCGGACATTGATCTGTTTGCATCTGGATTGAATCACCAATTGCCGAAATACGTGTCTTGGGAACACGATCCAGGGGCAGTAGCGGTGGATGCTTTCTCGCTACACTGGGGGAATATGTTCTTTTATGCTTTTCCCCCATTCTGTCTCATTGGGCAATGTCTCAAGAAAATAGCGCAAGACGCTGCCAAAGGCATTTTGGTGGTGCCAGTTTGGCCCACACAGTCATGGTTCCCATTGATGCTTAAAATGATTATTGAACCATGTATGGTAATTCCCAGTGCGACAATCTGTTGACACAACCAGTAACAAAAGAAATTCATCCATTGCATGATCATATGAATTTGTAAATCTGCAGGTTCTGACCAGACCATTGCAAGAGTTTGAACTGTCGGACAGGACCATGGATGTTATAGATACAGTTTGGAGGACTAGCACTAGAAAACAATATATGTCGCATATTAGAAATGGGAAGCCTTTTGTACACAGGCAAAGATATCTTATCATTCTGCAAACATTTCAAATGTATTGGAGTTCCTTGCTGGGTTACACTTTGATGAGCATTTGAGTTATAGTGCCATTAATTGTGCTCGGAGTGCATTGTCATCCTATTTAGGACAAATTTCGGATCAGGATTCAGTTGGGTCTCACCCATTAATATCTCGATTCATGAAGGGTATTTATATATAAATCCTCCCAAGCCCAGATATACAGGAATTTGGGATGTTAGCATTGTTCTTACTTTACTTAAACAATGGACTCCAATTAATTCAATATCTTTGCAGAACTTAACATTGAAGGTGGTTATGTTAATGGCATTGGTATCAGCTCAAAGAGTACAGACTTTGCAATTGTTAAGGTTGGATTGCATGCATGTGACTTCAGATAACATTGTGTTTATGTTTATGACCGGTGAAACAAAGCAGACCAGGGAGAACTGGAATGAAGGTAATGTTTAAAGCATATCCTATTGATGAAACATTGTGTGTAGTTAAGCATTTAACTCAATACATGGAGGTAACCAAAAATCTCAGAGGTTCTGAGAAAGCGTTATTGATAACACACAAAAGCCACATACAAAAGTTTCAGTTCAAACCATTTCTAGATGGTTAAAACAGGTTTTGGGTCTAGCAGGAATAGACACTGATGTGTTAAATCTCACTACACTAGGGCAGCAGCTACGTCCGCGGCGAAGGTACAGGACGTACCACTCGATCAAATTTTAGAGGCCGCAGGGTGGTCTAGAGAAGAAACTTTTTCAAAGTTCTACAATAAACCTGTTGTCACAGTGCCAGGATTTGGACACGCAGTACTGGGTTCCCTTTGAATGCTTGCTTTGTTTATATTATCGATTTATATTATCGATTTATGTTACCATTTACATCATTTATCAATTGTTGTAATTTTCCCCTGCAATAGAGGGGTTCTTATTTTAAAAAAGTTGTTCTTTTTTATAATTAAAGGACTTATTACATAAAATATAACAATGTGTTAAAATATTTTTACTCACTACTGTTTTGACCAAACAGAGTCGTATGAAATGAGTTTACGACATGGAAAACACAGGGCTTTAAAATCTTCACGTAGTCACTCACGTGACTCCGAAGTAAAATAGTGAGATTAAACGAGAACTTACCTGTTCGAAGTTTGATCTTTATTTTATGAGGAGTTACGATGAGGGATTACGTGCCCTCCACTCCCAACCCTCATAATATAAATGATCATCTGGTAGTTCTAGTCTATTTTGAGCCTTACTATTTTACTCCGGCTATTTGGTTCTGTGTTTTTCATGCCGCTGCTTTGAAGTATGCCGTTCCAGCGCCAGGCGGGGTCTTCTTCACGTAATCCCTCATCGTAACTCCTCATAAAATAAAGATCAAACTTCGAACAGGTAAGTTCTCGTTTAATCTCACTATTAATGCACACAGATCCATGTGCCTTATATTCATGGACACATTCCAGATTCAGAACCTCTCCACATTTACAGAGCAACTAGTTTTGGTGTAATTATCTTTAACAAATTAAACTATGTTGATTTTAGGGAAGAAAACACCTATCCTTGTTCTGCAATCAAATTGTGAAGTAATTTGATGACTGCAAATAGACTGATTGTCATTACATTGCTCTCAAGTTGTGGAAAATATTTATAGTTAAGAACCAACACAAACATGACGCAGAATTTGCAATTTTGTGACATACAATACGTATTCATTCATCATTCACAGAGAACTTCTTTCAATACCGTAAATTCCTCAATAAACGTGGAATTAGTTTTAAGCAGTTTGGAATTGTTGGATGGACTGAGGTTGCAACAAATTTTCTGCTTTTATTGTCTTAAGTTCTACAGGTGATGTAATGATTGAATAAATAGATAATGTTTCCAACATTTAATGAAATACTAAGTATTGATTGAAAACTGAATGATGAATACTTAAATTATTCAGTGCAAAGAAACAGATTTATCTTCTGTGAATAATTGTATTAAAACAAATAATGTCATTTCCTAATGTAGTACACAGCAGACTTTCTTATTCTAGGTTTGGGGGAGAGATGGGGAGAGAAATAGGGGGAGAGAAATGCGGAGAGGGAGATGGTGGGAGGAGAGATGGGGGGAGAGATGGGGGGGAGAGATGGGGGGGAGAGATGGGGGGGGAGAGATGGGGGAGAGAGATGGGGGGAGAGAGATGGGGGGAGAGAGATGGGGGGAGAGGTGGGGGAGAGAGGTGGGGAGAGAGATGGGGGGAGAGAGATGTGGGAGAGAGATGGGGGGAGAGAGATTGGGGGGGAGAGATGGGGGGAGAGATGGGGGGGAGAGATGGGGGGGAGAGATGGGGGGGAGAGATGGGGGGGAGAGATGGGGGGGAGAGAGGTGGGGGAGAGATGGAGGGAGAGAGATGGGGAGAGATGGGGAGGGATAGAGAGAGGGGGTAAAGAGAGGGAGTAGAGAGAGGGGGTAGAAAGAGGGGGTAGAGAGAGGGGATAGAGAGATGGGGAAGAGATGGGTGGAGAGAGATGGGGAGAGAGGTGGGGGAGAGAGGTAGGGGGAGAGGTGGGGGGAGAGGTGGGGGGAGAGATGGGTGAGGGATAGAGAGAGGGGGTAAAGGGAGGGGGTAGAGAGAGGGGGTAGAGCGAGGGGGTAGAGAGAGGGGATAGAGGGGTGGAGAGAGATGGGGGAGAGAGGTGGGGGAGAGAGGTAGGGGGAGAGGTGGGGGGAGAGGTGGGGGGAGAGGTGGGGGGGAGAGATGGGTGAGGGATAGAGAGAGGGGGTAAAGGGAGGGGGTAGAGAGAGGGGGTAGAGCGAGGGGGTAGAGAGAGGGGGTAGAGAGGTGAAGAAAGACGGGGATATGGGGGGGGAGAGAAAGAGGAGAGAGAGACAAGGGTGATAGAGACAGATAATGTGGGATGGGGTATGTGAGAGTGAGAGACAGAGAGACAGTGAGTGAGAGAAAAAAGAGAGGGAGAGAGACTCGGAGAAAGGCAGACATAGATACAGTATAGGGAGAAATAAAGACAGAAGGACAGATGGACATGAAAAAAAACAGTGTTCAATAGAGGTCATCTCCATTGCCCTATATTCAGCTCTGGGTCACCTTGACAATAAGAACACCTATTTAAGAAGAACACGTCTAGGATCCTATTTATTGAGAGTGCTGGTGGAACAAAGCAAATTAGGCAGCATCAATGGAGGGAATGAACAGATGACATTTCGGGTCGAGACCTACTTCAGGCTGATCATGACTCTAGACATAATTCGTCCATTACCTTCATAAATGTTGCCTAACCTGCCGCGTACTGCCCAGCAGACCTCATTCAGTTACATTTCCTCCACCCTGGTGGTCCTCAGGATTGTATGCTCATTTCCTTGCTCTTGTCCTTGTACAGCCATGACGGTGGCCAAGTGCAACATAAGCTTGATCTTGAAATGGACACCAAGTGCTGGAGTTTCAGGTTAAGACGCTTCTTCAGACCAAGGGGGATTGCAACGTCACCTAAAACGTCACCTATCCAAATTCTTCCGGGATGCTACCTGCCCCAGGATGTGTGTCCTTTTGGGTATTAACGAGCATCTGCATTTCTTTGTTTATAGCAACTTGGTCTTTAGGTTTGCTGATGATGCCACTGGTGTCAGCTTGATCAACAACAACAATGAGACAGAGGACAGGCATCCATATCAACAGCAATCTAATCTGTCCTCTTCACACAGAGACAACGAACAAAACAAATGTATCAGTGTATTTACTTGGATACACGACTGAGAAGATTCAGCATATCCACAAGGATTCTCTTAGACATCTACAGATGCACTATAGAAAGTATTCTGATGGGATGCATCTCAGTCTGGTATGGCAGCTGCTCTGTGCACGACTGCATGAACCTGCAGAGAGAGGTAGACACGCAGTCCATCACAAGCTCGTCACTTCTTTCCATCAGGCTGGAAGTATTCTTCAAAGATGCCTGTAACCTGGCCCTGCTTTATGCTCTCTTCTGGGAGAATATTCAGGAACTTGAACAGCATCTTCTCCTGGACCAATCACCTTTTTAACAGTAAGGAAAGATACAAAGTGCTGGAGTAACCCAGCGGGTCACAAGGCATCTGGAGTAAAAGGAAAGGTGACGTTTCGGGTCAGGACCCGTCTTTAGACTCGAGACGATGTTTCGGATCACGACCCTTCTTATCAGACCCGAAACGTCACCTATCCTTTCCCTCCATAGATGCTGCCTGACCCACAGAGTTACTCCAGCACTTTATGGCTATTAAGCCAGCATCTGCAATTCTTTGTTTCTACCTCTTTCACACTCACTTCCTAGGGGTGATGTTACCACGTCTTACACTTTACCTCATTTGGCCACTCTGTTATAGCTCTTCAACTTTTTATTGCACTACTTCAATTTCACTCCAACCTTTGCACCATCTTGCTGTTTAACCTTAATTTTTGTATTTATTGTTCTACTATTCTATTTATTGTTTACTGTACAAGCTTCAAGCAAAATGAATTTCATTGCACTCTGATGTTTATAAAAATAAACTAACCAGAATTTGAATTTGCAGCACATTAGATGATCAGGGAGATTGACAGTGTGGGTGCTAAGTGGATATGTTCTTTAGGGGGGGATTATCACAACCTAGATAGATCTACGTATTTCAACATAACTTCAGAGTTAGGCCTTGTCCAATGGAGATGAAGAGATTTTTTTTCCCCATCCGAAGGGCATTATGATATGGAATTCTCTTTCGCAGGGCTGTAGAGGTGGAATAATCTATCATTCAGGAAAAAGATTAAGGATTTGAGTTGTAAATGTATCAAGATACATTGGAAAGAGACCAGGAAAGTAGTTGAGGTCAAGATTGATGTCAAGAACCAGACTGATTCCTGGGATGTCAGGACTTTCATATGAGGAAAGATTGGATAGACTCGGCTTGTACTCGCTGGAATTTAGAAGATTGAGGGGGGATCTTATAGAAACTTACAAAATTCTTAAGGGGTTGGACAAGCTAGATGCTGGAAGATTGTTCCCGATGTTGGGGGAGTCCAGAACAAGGGGTCACAGTCTAAGGATAAGGGGGAATTCCTTTAGGACCGAGATGAGGAAAACATTCTTTACACAGAGAGTGGTGAGTCTCTGGAATTCTCTGCCACAGAAGGTAGTTGAGGCCAGTTCATTGTCTATATTTAAGAGGGCGTTAGATGTGGCACTTGTCGCTAAAGGGATCAGGGGGTATGGAGAGAAGGCAGGTACGGGATACTGAGTTGGATGATCAGCCATGATCACATTGAATGGCGGTGCAGGCTCGAAGGGCCGAATGGCCTACTCCTGCACCTATTTTTCTATGTTTCTATGTTTCTAAGATTAGATCTTATTGAAGGGTGAAGCAGGTCACTGAAAGTTGGTGTGCAGGTACAGCAGGCAGTGAAGAAAGCTCATGGAATGTTGGCCTTCATAACAAGAGGATTTCAGTATAGGAGTAAAGAGATTCTTCTGCAGTTGTATAGGGCTCTGGTGAGACCACATCTGGAGTATTGTGTACAGTTTTGGTCTCCTAATTTGAGGAAGGACATCCTTGTGATTGAGGCAGTGCAGCGTAGGTTCGCGAGATTGATCCCTGGGATGGCAGCACTGTCATATGAGGAAAGATTGAAAAGACTAGGCTCGTATTTACTGGAGTTTAGAAGGATGAGGGGATATCTTATAGAAACATATAAAATTATAAAAGGACTGGAGAAGCTAGATGAAGGAAAAATGTTCCCAATGTTGGGTGAGTCCAGAACCAGGGACCACAGTCTTAGAATAAAGGGGAGGTCATTTAAGACTGAGGTGAGAAAAAACTTTTCACCCAGAGAGTTGTGAATTTATGGAATTCCCTGCCACAGAGGGCAGTGGAGACCAAGTCACTGGATGGATTTAAGAGAGAGTTAGATAGAGCTCTAGGGGCTAGTGGAGTCAAGGGATATGGGGAGAAGGCAGGCGCGGGTTATTGATAGGGACGATCAGCCATGATCACAATGAATGGCAGTACTGGCTCAAAGGGCTGAATGGTCTCCTCCTGCACCTATTTTCTATGTTTCTATGTCTATGTCTGAAGGGCCAAATGGCCCACTCCTATTCCTGTTTCTTTAATGTTTTTATGATCTTATTTCAACTGTCTCTCCTCCAAGCATGTGAATACTTGAACATGCTTAATATATGGGATTCTCACCCTCTAATTAATATGCTTTTAAAATGAAATAATTTGCACCATTTACAGTAATAGAATTTCTCAGTGATTATCAACCCTGGACAATATTTACCCTAGTTGGTTCCTGTTGCTGTGGAAAATATAGCTCTTTTTCTAAGAGCTCATTAAAATTCTTATCAGTGACAAGATTCTAATGCTGAGAAGTGTTACCATCTGTCATGCTGCTAAACCATGTCTACAATAAAGAAAAGTGCTTTGTCATTTTTGACTGGGGTTGACATCATTTTCATTCCTACCTTTTGGTTTTACATAAGAAACATCAGGATTCCGGATTTAGTATTTCAGTAGGCAAATAATAAATCACAGAACAAAAAAGGATAGGTTTCATGCACAATAAAAAATTAAATACCATGGTAATCAATTGCATTTTCCACAGACAGTTTCTTTCAGAATGTTGGGCTCGGCAAATACCGGATGACAGCATTAAACATTGAAAGGTTTGCCCACTTAACATTGATTAACAGCATCAGATACTCACTGGTCACGAATAACCCGGCTTAATTCCAGTCCAAAACACACTCTTGCAATGTGTCCTTGCAGCCTAACATGCACAAAATATTTAAGAGTATAATTTACATCAGGTACAGGTTGTGGGTGATGTTCTCAGGATACTCTATTATAACTTTCTGGGTTCTATAAGTGTAAAAATTAGCTTAAAACAAGTTGTATTTTAATAACAGTGCAAACTTCTACCAGTAAACAGTAAGAATGTTTTTGATGGTTTAGAAATGGTTAAATTGTGTCAAAGCGGTTTTACTTTCACTGAATAATTTGGAGTCACCTTTTGCTATGCACTTACTCATAAGTTAAATTAAGTTTCAATATATTAGTCATTACTTCCATGTTAAGCACAAAATCATTCCCTGCCTCCCTAGAAATTAATTAATTTATATTAGCACAGAATTTACCCAATGCAGATTTTGTCATTTTCAGCACAAAAATTAGACTGGTTACGCTAACACACTCTGGGATGATCTTCAAACTTCTACACTTCATAAATGTAAACCCTGCCATCAAAATCCCATTCACCCATCTTCAGGATTCTTCGAAATATTATTTACTCCTATTTGGAAGAGAATGGGCTAAGTAGGGCATTAACACTAATTAGCCCATTCTTTTCCAAATATGAGTACATAATACGTCTGTAGCAACTTGTCTTATAAACCTGACTTGTAAGGCCTTGTCTGTGGCAAGTCTTCTTCAGGGAACAGTTTCTTCCCAGCTGTTGTCAGGCAAATGAACCACCCTATCACCAACTAGAGAGCAGTCCTGAGCTACCATCTACCTCATTGGAGACCTTTGAAAAATCTTTAATCAGACTTTACTGGACTTTATCTTGGACTAAACATTATTCCACTTCATCCTGCATCTGTACACTGTGGATGGCTTGTAATCATGTATAGTCTTTCCACTGACTGAATAGCAGACAACAACAATATTTTCACTGTGCCCCAGTACACGTGACAATAATAAAATGAATTAAAACTATCCCCCTCGTGATTTTATACACCTCTAGATCATCCCTCGACTTCCTGCGGTCCAAGAAAAATACCTACCATGTTTAAGAAACAGTTAGACAGGTACATGGGCAGGACAGGTTTGGAGACAAATGGGCCAAATGCAGGCAGGTGGGAGTAGTGTAGCTGGTACATGTTGGCTGGTGTGGGCAAGTTGGGCCGACGGGCCTGTTTCCATGCTAATTCACTCCATTCAATATAAAGCAGTTGAACATTTCAACTCAACACAGTTCCATACCATATCACCTATTGAAGATATTTCTATATTTTATAGAAACATATTAAATTCTTAGAGGATTGGGCAGGCTAGATGCATGAAAAATGTTCCCGATGTTGGGGGTCCAGAACCAGATGTCACAGTTTAAGAATAAGGGGTTGGCCATTTAGAACTGAGATAAGGAAAACTTTTTCACCCAGAGAATTGTGAATCTGTGGAATTATCTGCCACAGAAGGCAGTGGAAGCCAATTCACTGGATGTGTTCAAGAGAGAGTTAGATTTAGCTCTTAAGGCTAATGGAATCAAGGGATACTAGACTAAGTGGGACCCGTTGGGTCCCAGCTTCGCACGGGAGGACTGTTCCCCCAACGCAATATTCCACTTCTCCACCAATTCCAATCTGGAGCGCGAGCATGGGTGGTGTGGGTCAAGTCAAGTCAAGCACAGTGAGTGCAGGGCCAACAATCCATTTCAATCCATTTCATGTCAAGTCAATCCATTTCAAGTCAAGTCAAGTCAAGTCAAGCACAGGGCAGGTGGGGCCAGGCAACAATACAATCCATTTGCTTTAATTTCAGGTGAGCTCAAGCAAAGCAAAGCAAAGGCAAAGCAAAAACAAAAGCACAGGGCAGGCGGGGGCAGGCAACAATACAATCCATTTGCTTTCATTTCAGGTGAGCTCAAGCAAAGCAAAGGCAAAGGAAAAGCACAGGGCAGGTGGGGCCAGCCAACAATACAATCCATTTGCTTTCATTTCAGGTGAGGTCCGTTTCCTTAATTATGGCGTGATAACGGCAAAAAAACAAATACTCAAATTTTGGAAACATACATCTGTCCCTACTCTTAAAATGTGGATTATAAACATGTCTGAGATCTACATCTTGAAAAGATTAGACTTGTCTTAGCAGAAAAAACAGATCATTTTTCGAAGACATGGACACCATTCATTGACTTATTACAAGGATAGTATGGCACAACACAACTCTGGAGTTAAATCTAATTACAGGTTGGGTGATGGGTGGGGAGGGATGCGAGGCAGGTATATCACCATTTTTTAAATTTATTTCTCTTTCTGTCTTTTTATTTTCCTTACTTTTTATATTCATTTCTTCTTTCTTTCATTTACTCACTCTTTGGCTACATCACTTTGGTAGTCTAGGGGTCCTATCTTTGCACATTTCACTTTTTCTCTTTCTTGCATTTTCTCCTTTCTTTTCTTCCAACTATAGCTAAAAGTTAAAATTGAAGCTGTACAATAACTGGATTATTTCATATGCCATTGGTTATATTTCTGTACATTTGCTTCTAATAATATAAAATTTAAATTAAAACAAAATTCAGGTGAGGTCAAGAAAAGCAAAGCCAAAGCACAGGGCAGGGCAAACAACTAATTTCATTTCCATTTCCATTTCAATTTCAAGTACAGGGCAGGCCAAACAACTCATTCAGTTCATTAAGGGCTAACAAATCATTCATTGCAAGCGCATTGCTGGCTAACAAATCATTTATTGCAAGCACATTAAGGGTTAACCACATAAAGCACATGACCACATAAAGCACATAAAGGGTAGACCTACAGTTCAGTAGACTCACAGTTCAGTAGACTCACTGTTCAGTAGACTCACAGTTCAGTAGACTCACAGTAGAATCAGAGGTGTGGCCTCTCCCTCGCGATCTTTCAGAGTGACTGACTCACTTCCTGGCATCTGGGGTTTTATAGTCCTGCCCTCCCCCCGGAAGGGGCGTTACCTTCATCCTGGTGATAGACAGGCGAGAGGACCAATCAGCTGATCTCAAGATTTTTTAAACACTCATAACTTTTTTATTTTTAATTGATCAGAAAAATCTTCGGGGCTGCCTCAGCGGAGGAGTGAGTAACATGTCCAAAGATCATAGCGATATAGGGTAGCGTTTTTTCTAAAATTAATTTACAGTGCAAACAGGAAGTGGTCAAGATAAGACTTTTAGTTATATAGAAGATAGATAGATAGATAGATGTGGTGAAAGCAAGATTTGGGTACTGACTTTGGATGATCATGATCATATTGAATGGCGGTGCTGGCTCGAAGGGCTGAATGGCTTACTCCAGCATCTATTTTCTATGTTTCTAAGGCATGTCTTAAATTCAATCAAGTTTTTTTTTAATGATGAAGGTGATCAATAAGGGTATGGCAGTGGAGATTGTCTACATGGATTTTTGTAAGGCATTTGATAAAGTTTATTATAGTAGGCTGATCCAGAAGATTAAGATCTATATGATTCACAGCGACTTGTTTGTTTGGATTAAGAACTGGTTTACTCATGCGTGAAAGTGCATTGTAGTGAAGGGGTGTTTGTCTGGCTGGTGGCATGTGACCACTGGGGATTCACGGGGATCTGTGCTGGGACCTCTGTTTTTGAACAACCTGGATATAATGTAGATAGATTGGTTGGCAAGTTTGCAGATTATATCAAAATTTGTGGAATTGTGGACAGTGAGGAAGATGCCAAAATATACAGCCAGGTATAGATCAGCTCTAGAAATGGCCAGAGAATTGTCAGATGGCATTTAATCTGAGCAAAGGTGAGGTGTTGTGCTTTGGGAGGTCAAGTGTAAGGGGAAAGTATAAAGTTAATTGCAAAAGTCTTAGCAGCATGGATATACTGAGGGATCTTGGAGTCCAAGTCTTTCACTCTCTGAAAGTGGCAACACAAGTTGATAGAGTGGTAAAGAAGATGTCCGGTATGCCTGCCTTCATCGGTCGGGACATTGAATATAAGGCAGATAGTCAAGTTGCAGCTTTATAGGACTTTGGTTAGGTCACATTGGAGTGTGGTGTGCATTTCTGATCGCCACATTACAGGAAAGGTGTGAAGGCTTTGGAGAGAATGCAGAAGAGGTTTACCAGAATGTTAAAGAAGGAACTGCAGATGCTGGAGAATCGAGGGTACACAAAAGGCTGGAGAAACTCAGCGGGTGCAGCAGCATCTAAGGAATGAAGGAGATAGGCGACGTTTCGGGCCGAGACGTTTCGGGTCGAGCGGTTTACCAGAATGTTGAATAAGTGAGAATATTCTTAGATGGTTTTCTCTGGAGAATCAGAGGCTGATAAAAGAATGAAAGGTTATGAGAGGCATAGATAGGGTAGACATTCAGAACCTATTTCCCCAGGGTGAAATTGTCAAAGACTAGAGGGCATAGCTTAAGGTGAGTTTGACAAAATCTACAGAAGATGGGTGGGACGTTGTGTACCTGGAATGCGCTGCAATAGGTGGTGGTAAGGCCAGGTATTATAGTGGCATTTAAGAGGTATAAGGATAAGCACATAAATAATCAGGGAATGGAAGGATATGGATGCAGGCAGAAGAGATTGGTATAACTAGGCATCAGGTTTGGCATGTATTTTGTGGGGCAAGTGGCTGGTCCATGTTCCGTGTTTAACTCCATCACTGCTAATCTTCAATGACTTAACTTAAAACATATTTTTTGGTCTCAAATCACTCTCAAACATGTTGTTAAAGTAGGAACTCCAGATGCTGGAGAATCGAGGGTTACACAAAAAGCTGGAGAAACTCAGCGGGTGCAGCAGCATCTAAGGAGCGAAGGAGATAGGCGACGTTTTGGGTCGAGACCCTTCTTCAGACTCTCAAACATTGTGATTCCTAAACTTGTTCTTCCCATTGAGCTATACTGGACTTTATCTTGCACTAAACCTTACTCCCTTTATCATATATCTGCACACTGTACTCGATTGTAATCATGTATAGTCCTTCTGCTGACTGGTTAGCACTCAACAAAAGCTTTTCACTGTATCTCGGTACACGCGACAATAAACTAAACTAAAATCTGTGAGCTATCAATGCCCGACATTCATTCAGAACTCCGCGCCAGTTCAAGTTTGGTTTCTTGTACATCCCAAATGTTAATTGTTCTGCGATTGATTGCCTTCAGCTCTCAACATCTTGGGCTCTCCAAACGTCACCACCTTTCAACACTTTCCTACAAGAGGGTGCTCCTCAAAACCTACTTGCATCTGACTTACATCAAATTTAACTTGATAATGTTCTTGTGAAGTGGCTTGTAAATGTATTACTATATTAAATGAGCTACATATATGCAAAATAATTGAATTAGATCCAAATGCAAAATGCATTTCCCAGTGCATCAGCAAAATATGTAAACCTCAGATAGGTCAAGAAAAACAAAAAGGAACGCAGGTAATTGCAAGGCTTTCTGAAAATGCTGCTGTTTCATAAATATACCAACTGTTTGTATAATAGGCTCCATGTGCTTATTAAACTGGAAGATTCACGTTTATTGTAATTTTATGAGAATCCGTGTGCAGTGTCCTTCAGAATTTATGGGAGTTTCCTGTTGATTTCCACCAAAAGGTAATTACCCATTTTACAAGGTACTACATTCATTCAAATTAATAGATGAAAGTTTTGTTTCAGGGGGCTCCTTGCCACACTTTTATCCTTTGCCTTGGTGACCGCTATTCATTGCTGCAAAGCTGACTGTAAGGGGAATATCAAGTCATTCTATCACCCAGAGGCACACTTCCAGAGGCTGCTGGATAACAATTAAAAGCAGAAAATTTGCCCTCCACAAATTAAAACCCAGAATACTTACAGGTCTCCTCCCATATTTCATTGCAACATCTAAATGATAATTATTGCACTCCTATCATGGTCTTAATTCAAGTGGTTTATTTCATTGGCAGATTTGTTGCGTACAGTGAAATGCTGATGTTTGAGTTTATGGGTACATTGATCTTTGTTTGAAGGGACAGACATTATTTGAAAGGAACACAGCTTTCAGTGAATCAAATACACAGCCGGACAGGAGAAAGGTGTTGAATGTTTGAGAATAAAATTAGCAGTCCACTTATGGTTCCCTCGACGCATTGACATTTCGAAGGTTGCACCAAGCAATCTGTAATACTGCTCATTCCTAGGCTTGTAATAATAACAAATAATCTGATTTTAACAAAGGTTGTGGGAGATCATCATCATCATCGGCTGACATCTTTCTCCAATGTAACTGGGCTAGATACATAGAAAAATAGATGCAGGAGTAGGCAATTCGACCCTTCGAACCAGCACTGCCATACAATATGACTATGGCTGATCATCTAAAATCAGTACCCCGTTCTTGCTTTTTCACCCATATCCCTTGATTCCTTTTAGCCCTAAGAGCTAAATCTAACTCCCACTTAAAAACATCCAGTGAATTGGCCTCCACTGCCTTCTGTGGCAGAGAATTCCACAGATTCACAATTCTCTGGGTGAAAATATTTTTCCTCAAGTGTCCTAAATGGCCTACCCCATATTCCTAAACGGTGACTCCCCTGGTTCTGGATTTCCCCAACATCGGGAACATTTTTCCTGCATCTATCCTGTCCAATCACTCCCACTGCACTCTCTCAATAGCAATAATGTCCTTCCTCAAATTAGGAGGCCAAAATTGCACACAATACTCCAGGTGTGGTCTCACCAGTGCCTGTACAACTACAGTAGGACCTCCTTGCTCCTAAACTCAAATCATAGTCTGAATAAGGGTCTCGATCCAAAATATCACCCATCCTTGCAAAAAATGGTACTGGCTACACCAACTGTCAATTAATTAGCCCAAAATATGATTAAGCAAAGGTAAAGTGGAAATAACTATTTTAATGTAAATCAGAGCAATGTGAGGGGTTCAGAGCAAAGATAGTGGTATTAAATAAAATATGTATCATACTAGAACAAGAAGGAATTCCCAAATCCAGATAATCTTTGGAAATTTAAGATGTAAACAAAGATAGCCCAAAAAAAAGCGACATTTCGAAAATATCAAGAAAATTCAGAAGGAAAAATGTGAACATGAAAAATATTGATAAAATCAAGGAAAACTGTTTTACAGACACATGAAGGAAAATAGAATGACAAACAAAATAAAAGGGCTATATAAAGTCCAAGACAGAAACCCAATAGTGGAGGTCAAAAACTTGTGTTTGGTTCTAAATGTAAAGTAGCATTCTCCCTTCACAGAGCAGGGAGATAATAGAGGCATTGATTTAAGACGGAACAATACAACAAGTGAGAATGTCATTGATCTGTTCCCTGCGCAAATGACAATTGCCAGAACAAGCTACAGAACTGGATAGAATTACAATTTTTAAAAGGCATTTGGACAGATAATATGGATAGGAAGGGTTTTATTGGGATATGGGCCAACTGCAGGCAAATGTACTAGCCAAGCTTGCCAACTTGGTAGGCAAGCCCAAGGTGGGCCAAAGGGCCTGTTTCCATGCTCTGCAACTCTATAACTATCGTGGACATGATTCATTTAGAGAGAGATTAAGAGGCAGGGTATGGCATAAGTGTTATGGAACTAACATCTTTAAGATTGGATACACCATCACCCTTGTATAAAATATAACGCTCCATGCGTGCATCGTGTGTCGTGAAGCGTAAATGACGAGCAAATGATGCCCAAGTGGGACAGGCACTTAACACTTTTTTTTTAATGGACTTGAAGGGTACAGAATAGCACCTGAAATATGGTAACTTGTGTACTGACTCAGTGTGATCTACTTTCTTACACTCTTATACTTTGTATGATTGTGCCTAATGTATAGAAGGAGATATATATATATATATATATATATATATACACGTACATTGTCCACTGGGAAATAGGGAAATGTGGAATTTTCAGTTCAGCGACAATCCTTCTATACATTCGGCACAATCATACTAAGTATAAGAGTATAAGAAAGTAGACCGTAATGATACTGGCGCATACCATCGCAAAAAGCACAGAATATATATATATATATATATATATTCTGTGCTTTTTTGCAATGGAATGCGTTAGTACATTGTTCGGCCCATCAAGTACATTGTTCCACTATCTATTAAGTTTTCCGGCCACGTGACACCTATGTTTGTTAAAAGTGTGTGCTAGCACACATTTGTCTGCATATATATTTAAAACAATATTGAGAAGCACTGTGTTGCAGATCGTAATGCAAGGAAAGTGGATAGAATGTAAAGATTCCAATTAAGACAAGTGTTAGTTTTGTTTCCTTAAGCAGCAATTCCAATGCAAAACACAATACTCCAAATATATCAATTTCATCCATTTAGGAAGTTGGTTTAAACAAGTGCACTTCATGGGGAATAAAGAAAAACATGTGTGTTTTTTGTCCAATCCCTTCTGCAATAAATTTTCTCGTACCTTGATTAAATAACTTTGTGGTTTGGCATGTAATCAACAAAGGAACCAGTTATTGCTTTCTGCAAAAAAAGATAGATGGTTTATTGTTCAACTGATCCAATCTACTTAGAATACTGATAGATTAGTAAATTAAACCTGAAAATGAAAATGTCATAATAAGTTGGCTTAGATTTCGAGAAAAAATAATGGAAACTTGCTGTAATTGTACATAAATAATTGTCCAAATCAATGCATTCAGTTTATAACAAATCAATTTGACAGTAAAACATGGCATGGAGTTTTATAGAAGCATTAACAAACAACATTTTACACTGAACCACATGAAACTTCAGGGCAGACAAAGCTAAATAAAAGAGGTAAGCAATACTGCAAAGGAGGAAAGACATGTAGTGTTCAGTACGGGTTAGTTGGGAAATAGCCAGGTAAAGGCATATCGGTAAATGTTGGAGCAATGAAAAATGGGAAAGCACAAAATACCAGGTGAAAGTGGATTTCAAATATTGCACGTGGAATAAATGTATTTGAAAGAGTGTGAAAAGATCATGAAGAATTTTAAAACAACGATGAGTTTAAAATTAATGCTTAAACTGGAGTAAATGTAAGTCAGTAAGCCCAAGGGTGATAGCTGAATAGAACTTGGTGCACATGAAAATGAAATGCAGGACGGCAACTTGCATTTACATAGCACATTTAATATAGCAAAAAATTATCATATTATAAAAAGAAAAATAATGACCCTGAGCCGCAACCTAATATCAGACAAATAATTAAAAACTTGGTTTAAAGCAAAGAGGTCTTGTGGATCAGCAAGGTTTAGTGAGTGAAATTCAGAGCTTAGACTATGGCAGCTGAAGAAATGTCCAACAATGACAGAGTAATTCTGTCTTTTCAACATCAGATATCTGTTTTCCAAATTTTGATTACATTAGCAAAGTAAATCAATACAATTAGGCATTGTAACTGGGAAGACAGTCTTTTCTGATTATGATGCATTTCTCTGTTAAAAATATTGTTTTAAAAAGTAATTTACTGCAGAATCCATTCACAATATAAGCCAGAATTTTCTTTCACACCTTCGAAGGCCAGAGATGAATAGAACCATGGAACAAAGGAACCTGATAGATACAGAATTCCTGTAAAGTTCACACTTTCAATGAAAAATAGACAACCTTCAACAGGACAAATTACCTAAAACAGATCATTATTTTAGTCAGGTGTTGGGACAAGCCATTCATACGTTTTCAATGTTAACAGAACTGCATTCCTTAAGTACACTCTAATATTTAAGCAACAGAGCTGAGAACCATGAAAAACCAAGAGGGTATCAAACATCAAATTAAGGCAAATTTGCTTAAAGGGCCTGTCCTACAAGCATGCAACTCTATGTGATTAGCGCGACCTAACGTGGTCACTTGAGCCATCCGGCGTCGCGAGGCCGGTCCCACTTCGATCGCCGGAGCCGTGCGTAATTGTGCGGAGTTCGTCCCGACATCGCGCGGGGCTCCGAAAAACTGACTATGTTCAAAAATTCCGCGCGGCAACGGCTTGTCGGCTCGCAGTCGCCTCGACGCATTACACACTGCCCCGACATCGTGCCTCCGTGAACCTATTTGTAGGTGCCTCCGTGACCCTCTATGTGTGTGGCTCCATGGCCCTTTGTGTGTGTGTGCCTCTGTGCCCGTCTCTGTGTGCCCCTCTCTGTCCTGGCGAACTTACCTTATGACTTCGCTCCAAGTTCGCCTCACTTTGCGCCGCGTTGCGCCACTCACCCAACCTCCGCGCGGCCGTCGCTGCCGGTTTTGTCGCGTTCATCGCATAGAGTTGCATGCTTGTAGGACAGGCCCTTAACTCTGAGCAAAAAAACAAACTGCTGGAGGAACTCAACAGGTTAGGCAGCATCTATGGAGAGCATTTGATAGGCAGTGTTGTGACTTAAGACCCTTTTTCAATCTCAAGAATGGTCCCAACCCAAAAAAACCTCCTTGTCTATTTCCTTTTAACACACAGATACTGCCTGACCTGTTGAGTGCATCCAGCAGTTGACTTTATGCACAGGATTCCAACATCTGCAGTCTTTCTTAGTTTTGATGCGTTTAACTGAAGAGACACAGTGGGGCAACTGGTAGAGCTGCTGCCTCACAGCACCAGAGACCCAGGTTTAATCCTGACATTGAGTGCTGTCTGTATGAAGTCTGCACGTTCTCCCTGTGACCACATGGGCTTCTGTCGGGTGCTCCAGGTTCCTCCCACACCCCAGAGAAGTGTGGGTTTGTGGGTTAAGTGTAGGAAGTGGATGCAAAAGTGAGATAACATAGAATTAGTATGGACAGGTGTTTAATAGTCAGTGTGGTCTTGCTGGGCCAACGGCCTGGTTCCAATGTTTATCTCTGAACTCTGAGCAACAAACAAAACTCATTTTCTATTATTGACCCGAAACATCAACCATTCCTTCACTCCATAGGTGCTGCCTCACCTGCTGTGTACCTCAGATTCTATTAACTCCGTTTTACAGATTAAAACAAACATTCAAACAAGGATTAGGTACTTTAAAAAGATGAAAATCATTGTAACCTTGGTTGAATATTTATAAGAAATGATCAAAGGATTACTGGCTAGCAATATTTTTGAAAACGCACACTTCCAAAAACTATCACTTCATCGTGAGGAATCTGAGATTATACCTAGTTCAAATAGTGAGAATAGAAAGCTCTGCTATGCCACTTTGAAAAGTTCTTATGAGTCACAGGAGAAATGAATTCTGTCAATATTAATCCAATCTCCAGTGGACATCATGTTACAATGGAGAACTCTCTCGGGTTTACCATTACTCACCAGGCACAATACAAATGCCAAAGAAACAATTGTGTAATAAACAGATATGCAATTTGAAAGAAAAGGGACCACTTTTAACTCTTTATCTGCATCTCTAGTTATTCTGTCAACCATTTTATGTACAAATAATACTTCAGGCAGGTCAACATTGAAAAGGGAAAACATTCCAAGGGAACCACATCTGTAGCTGCCGAAGTATGGCAATGATGTTATATTTTACCTTAATGAGTGCAAAGAAGAATTTATTCATTGCTTTGTCTTGGCCTATTTTGTCTAATCACCCACAGTATAAAATACTTCTAAAGTGATTACCGGTAATTCAAAAATCCTGGAGCACAAAGTTAACTTGATTTATAGAAAATGGGCGATATGGTGCCATGGCAGTAAAGTTGCTGCCTTACAGTGCCAGAGATCTGGGTTCAATCCTGATTATGGGTGCTATGACATGAGAATTAAGGGACAGAAGTTTAGGGGTAACATGAGGGGAAACTTCTTTACTCAGAGAGTGGTGGCTGTGTGGAATGATCTTCCAGCAGAAGTGGTGGAGGCAGGATCGATTTTAACATTTAAAAGTAAAGTGGATAGGTATATGGACGGGAAGGGAATGGAGGGGTATGGTCTGAGTGCAGGTAGATGGGACTAGGGGAAAATAAATGGTCGGCACGGACTGGAAGGGCCGAGAAGGCCTGTTTCCGTGCTGTAATTGTTATATGGTGATATGGTTATATGGTTATCTGTACAGAGTTTGTACGTTCTCCCCATGACCTGTGTGGGTTTTCTCTGGGATCCCCGGTTTCCACCCACACTCCAAAGACGTACAGGTTTGTTGGTTAATTGGCTTTGGTATAATTGTAAAGTGTCCTTACTGTGTGCAGGATAGTGTTAGTCTGCGAGGATCTCTGGTTGACGCCATCTCGGTGGGCCGAAGGGCCTGTTTCCGCGCTGTATCTCTAAACTAAGCTAAAACATAGCTAAACACCGTAAAATAAATTACAAGAAAATTAGTGGGGAATAATGTTATTGAACACATTAAACAGCAAAACAAATGGAGCCTGCAACAATGCAAAGATTAATAACGAGTAAGATGGTAGCTAGTGCGAGTAAAACATAGCATCACGAGCAGAAACACAAGTGATTTACAAACATTTTAATAAATTGACAGCACTTTGAAATTGCAGCTTGATTGAAATAAGAATCTAATTTAGAATGATAATTTGGAGGTCTCCAAATGAAACCAAATATATTTAATTAACCTCTTTAATGTAATTTAGGACTTAAAACCACTTAGACATGTTTGTTAATCTAAAACCTTGATAACATCATGCAATAATTTAATTTGGTTAGCTTTAGACCCTTCTCTAGGATTAAAAAGAATAAAATGAAATAAACCCTTGGTCCAATCTTTCCTCCCCCGGCACATCAAAATGTAAATTTTGAAATAGCTTGTGCTCTGGGGCCATCTATTGGACATGGTGGAGATTACACAAGTTGAAGGTCTGAAGGGTCTCGGCCTGAAATGTCACCCATTCCTTCTCTCCAGAGATGCTGCCTGTCCCGCTGAGTTAAGGGCCTGTCCTACAAGCATGCAACTCTATGCGATGAACGCGATCAAACTAGAAGCGGGGGTCGCTCGGAGGTCAGGTGATCCCCTGTACAGGGCCGTTCCCACCAGCATGCGCCTGCATGCGGCAAGCGCGACCAAACCGGCTGCAGGGGCCGCGCGGAGGTCGGGGGAGTGGCGCAACTCCGGCGCAAAGTGAGGCGAACTTAGAGCGAAGTCTAAGGTGAGTTCGCCAGCACAGAGAGGGCACACAGAGAGGGGCACAGAGGCACACACACAGAGGGCCACGGAGCCACACACATAGAGGGTCACGGAGGCACCTACAGATAGGTTCACGGAGGCACGATGTCAGGGCGGTTTGTAATGCGTCAAGGCGAGCCGACAAGCCGTTGCCGCGCGGAATTTTTGAACATAGTCAGTTTTTCGGAGCCCCGCGCGATGTCGGGACGAACTCCGCATGGCACCGGCGATCGAAGTGGGACCGGCCCCGCGACGCCGGACGGCTCAAGCGACGCCGGACGACCACGTTAGGTCGCGCTCATCGCATAAAGTTGCATGCTTGTAGGACAGGCCCTTTACTCCAGCTCCTCGTTACTCGTGTCTATCTTAGGTTTAAACCAGCATCTGCAGTTCCTTCTTCCACAAGTTGGTATTAGTTGATTGTGTAGGAAGGAACTGTAGATCGATTCTGCTTTATTGTCGTAACGTATATCAAGATACATTGAAAAGCTTTGTTTCATGCTTTCATACTATACCGAAACATTATCAAGCCATAAATGGGTACAACAGGAATTAGTACATCAAGCAATAAATACCAGAATGCAGAAGCTCCCTGACTTATGTACGGGTTAAGAATCAAAATTGTTTTATTGTCATTTGTCCCAGAAACAAAGACATTTTTACCTGCAGCAGCACAACAGAATCTTATTGAAACATATAAGATTGTTAAGGGTTTGGACACAATATAGGCAGGAAAGTGTTCTCGATGTTGGCGGAGTCCAGAACCAGGGGCCACAGTTTAAGAATAATGGGTAAGCCATTTAGAACGGAGACGAGGAAACTCTTTTTCTCACAGAGTTGTGAGCCTGTGGAATTCTCTGCCTCAGAGAGCGGCGGAGGCCGGTTCTCTGGATACTTTCAAGAGAGAGCTAGAAAGGGCTCTAAAAATTGTGGAGTCAGGGGATATGGGGAGAAGGCAGGAACGGGGTACTGATTGGGGATGATCAGCCATGATCACATTGAATGGCGGTGCTGGCTCGATGGGCCGAATGGCCTACTCCTGTACCTATTGTCTATAATATGTAAACATAGTACTCTGTAAACAACAGAATAAACAAAAAGTTGTGCATATATATACATACATACACATAACCACACATGTACATACATAGCCCTTTTTAAATAGAGGCACATTAGCCACCCAGGATGAGATGTTCCATACCAGGGCATTGGAGATGTCCTCATTCTTTAGGGAACAGGGGTTCCCCTCTTCCATTATAGATGAGACTCTCACTACGGTCTCCTCGATATCCCGCAGCACTGCTCTTACTCCCCCTCCCCAAAGACAGAGTCCCCCTTGTCCTCACCTTCCACCTCATCAGCTGTCTCATACAGCATATAATCCTCCAACATTTTCGCCACCTCCAACGGGATCCCACTACTAGCCACATCTTCCCATCTCCACTCTTTTCTGCTTTCCGCAGAGACCGTTGCCTCCAAAACTCCCTGGTCAACTCGTCCCTTCCCACCCAAACCACCCCCTCCCCAGGTACTTTCCCCTGCAACCGCAGGAGATGCAACACCTTCCCCCTCAACTCCATCCAAGGACCCAAACAGTCTTTCCAGGTGAGGCAGAGGTTCACTTGCACCTCCTCCAACCTCATCTACTGTATCCGCTGTTCCAATTGTCAACTTCTCTACATCGGCAAGACCAAGCACAGACTCGACGATCGTTTCACTGAACACCTCAGCTCAGTCCATCTTAACGTACCTGATCTCCGAGTGGCTCAGCACTTCAACACCCCCTCCCATTCCTAATCTGACCTTTCTGTCCTGGGCCCAGCGCAAATTGGAGGAACATCACCTCATATTTCGCTTGGGTAGTTTACACCCCGGCAGTATGAAAATTGATTTCTGTAACTTCAGATAGCTCTTGCTTTCTCTCGCCATCCCGTTCCCCTTCCCAGTTCTCCCATGAGTCTTAATGTCTCCAACTACATTCTATCTTTGTCCCAACCCTCCCGACATCAGTCTGAAGACGGGTCTCGACCTGAAACGTCGCCCATTCCTTCTCTCTCTCTCTCTCTCTCGATGCTGCCTCACCCACTGAATTACCCTAGCATTTTGTGTCTACATTAGCCACCTTCCCATCTTCCAGCACCTCACCAGTGTCTAATAATGATTTGTTTATCTTATTCAAGAATCTCACAATTTATTCTCTAGCTTCTTACTTCCAACCCTCCACTTGCCTCACCATTGCATTGGATCCTGTCCTGCTGCCAGTTTTGTTTAAATTCCCACCCGAATAGCAGAGACTAATATATAGACTATCATTTATATAGACTACCTCTAAGCCCCTGCCCTCATCAAACTTCTTGGTCAATTTTTCAGAAAACTCAGTGAAATTTGTGACATGATCTCACAGGCACAAAAATATGCTAAATTTCACTAATCAATCTGTATTATCAAATGCATGTATATTGTCTCCCTCAGAATCCTCTCCAGTAATTTTCTGACCACAGATTCTAAGCCTTCTATCTACAGTTCCAAAGTTTTTTTTTTGAGCTCTTTTTAAATAAGCCACCCTCCAGTCTTCCGACACCTCACCCATGTCTAAGATGATTTGTATATCTCAGTCAAGAAATGTAACCTCACTGGACAATCCTTCAGTAATATCACTTCAAACTGCTGCAGTGATGTCCTCCTTAAGCAACAATGGATACAGTGAATGTGCGGATAATGCTTCCACTAGTATGAAAGCAGAGGGTACAGTCTCAGAATAGAGGGACACACCTTTAGAGAAGAGACGAGGAGGAATTTATTTCGTCAGAGGGTGGTGAATCTGTGGAATTCATTGCTACCGACAGCTGAGGAGGCCTAGTCATTGGGTACTTTAAGGCAGGAGAATGGGGTTGAGAGGCAAGGACAGATCAGCCATGATTGAATGGCGGAGTAGACTCGACGGGCTGAATGGCCAACTCCTGATCCTGTGACTTAAGAACATGAATAAAGCAACTCCCCCTCTTTCCACATTCCCTGCTGCATTTGTGCCTATCCTGTCTACTGAAATTACTGTCATTTACTTCCGTACTGACTTCCATCCTTCCACTTGGATCCCATCCATTGCCAATTTAGATTACCCCCCACCCCCGAGCGGCACTGGCAAACCTGGCTGTCAGCCATTCTGTCAAAAATTCTTTCAATGTTGTCGGTAAATAGAAACATAAAAAATAGGAGCAAGGCTAATCATCCACAATCAGTAACCCGTGCCTGCCTTCTCCCCATATCCCTCGATTCCGCTGGCCCCTAGAACTCTATTTAACCCTTTTAAATTAATCCAGTGAGTTAGCCTCTACTGCCTTCTGTGACAGAGAATTCCACAAATTCACAACTCCCTGGGTGAAAACGTTTTTTCTCATCCCAGTTTTAAATGGTCTCCCCTTTATTCTTAGACTGTCCCCTGGTTCTGGATTCCCCCAACATTGGGAATATTTCTCCTGCATCTAGCTTGTCTAGTCCTTTACTAATTTTATATGTTTCTATAAGATATCCTCTCATGCTTCTAAATTCCCGTGAATACAAACCCAGTCTTTCCAGTCTTTCCCCGTATGACAGTCCCGCCATCCCGCAGATTAACCTCGCAAACCTAAGCTGCAGTGCCTCATTAGCAAGGATGTCCTTCCTCAAATTAGGAGACCTAAACTGCACACACTATTCCAGATGTAGTCTCACCAGGGCCCTGTACAACTGCAGAAGGACTCCTATACTCAAATCCTCTCGTTATGAAGGCCAACATGCCATTAGCATTCTTCACTGCCTGCTGTACCTGCATGTTTGCTTTCAGTGATGGGTGTACAAAGACACCCAGGTCTTGTTACACTTCCCTTTTTCCTAATCTGACACCATTGAGATAATAATCTGCCTTCTTGTTCTTGCCAAAAAAGTGGATAACCTCACATTTATCTACATTATACTGCATCTGCCATGCATCTGCCCATTCACTCAACCTGTCCAAGTCACCCTGCAACCTCCTAGCATCCTCTTCACAGTTCAAACAGCCACCCAGCTTTGAGTCATCTGCAAATTTGTTAGCGTTACTTTTAATCCCATCAACTAAATCATAAAAAAATACTAGACTAAGTGGGACCCGTTGGGTCCCAGCGTCACACGGAGGGCTGGTCCCCCAACGCAATATTCCACCTCTCCACCAATTCCAATATTGCTGGCCAGTGGGGGGGGGGGGGGGCTTTCTGGAATGTTAGCATGGGTGTTGTGGGTCAAGTCAAGCACAATGAGTGCAGCTCAAACAATCAATTTCAATCCATTTCAAGTCAAGTCAAGTCAATCCATTTCAAGTCAAGCCAAGTCAATCAATTTCAAGTTGTCAAGTCAATCCAATCCATTTCAAGCACAAGGCAGGCCAAACAACTCATTGCATTGTCATTTCATTTCCATTTTGCATTGCAGTTTCAAGCACAGGGCAGGCCAAACAACTCATTGCATTGTCATTCCATTTCCATTTTGCATTGCATTTCAATTCAAATCCATTTCAAGTCAAGCCCAGTCAATCCATTTCAAGTCGTCAAGTCAATCCATTTCTAATCAAGTCAATCCATTTCAAGTCAATCCATGTCAAGTCAAGTCAAGTCAATCAATTTCAGGTCAAGTCAATCCATTTCAAGTCAAGTCAAGTCAATCCATTTTAAGTCGTCAAGTCAATCCATTTAAAGCACAGGGCAGGCCAAACAACTCATTGCATTGTCATTTCACTTCCATTTTGCAATGCAGTTTCATGCACAGGGCAGGCCAAACAACTCATTGCATTGCCATTTCATTTCCATGTTGCATTGCAGTTTCAAGCACCGGGCAGGCCAAACATCGTCATTGAGGGCTAACAAATAATTTATTGCAAGTATACAATACACAATACAATATTTATTCATTGTCATTTGAAACTCAATGAGGCTCAAACGAAACTCTGTTTCTACAGCCATACAAACAAAGCAATTTCTCCAAGACACACAAACAAATCAATTCACACAAACATCCATCACAGTGAATCTCCTCCTCACTGTGATGGAAGGCAAAGTCTTTTCTCTCCCCTGTGTTCCATTTTTCTCCCGATGTTAAAGCCCCAGGCGAGCAAAGGTAAGTCCCACGGCCGTTAATACCGCGCCAGGTGATGTAAGGCCCCACTCCGGGTCGTTCCAACCCCGCGACACGGGTGGGAGAAGTTGCGTTGCGGGAGCTCCGAAAAGCAGTCCCACCAGGCACCCGCGAGCTCCCAATGTTCCTGTCCACCGGGCCTGCAGCTGGAGCCTCAGAGCTCCAGAGTCGGGCCGCAGCAGCGAGCCACCACTGCTCCCCACGCTCCGAGGCCAGCCAGCCCCACGATGGTAAGTAGTCCGCAGGCTCCGCGACTGGAGCCCCCAGGTCATTCCGGTTGGAGGCCGCTCCACGATACTAGGCCCCAACGACATTGGAGACCCGACAGGAAAAAGGTCGGGTCTCCCGTGCAGTGAAGAGATTTTTAAACTTTTCCCGCCCCCCACATATACACACCCAAAACCTGTTAAAAGAACACAACAACTGCATTTAACTGGACAAAAAAAAAAGACAGACAGGCTGCAGGGGCCGCTGCAACGTGAGTCGCGCCGCCAATTGGTACATTACAGACTCACAGTTCAGTTGATTCACAGCTTAGAATCACAGTAGTGGCCTCTCCCTCGTGATCTTCCAGAGTGACTGACTCATGTCCAGGCATCCGGGGTTTTATAGACCTGCCCCACCCCCGGAAGGTGGTGATTGGTCCTCTCGCCTGTCAATCAGCTGATCAAGATTGTTAAAACATTCATAACTTATTTATTTTTCATCTATCGGAAAAATCCTCGGGGCTGCCGCAGCGGAGGAGGACTGTGATTAAGATTGCCAAAAATCATAGCGATATAGGGCAGTGTTTTCTCTAAAATCAATATATAGCGCAGACAGGAAGTGGTCAAGATGAGAATTTTAGTTACATAGATTGTAAATAGTTGTGGCCCCAGCACTGAGCCTTGCGGCACTTCACTTGCCACTGCCTGCCATTCTGACAGGGACCTGGTTATTCCTACTCTTTGTTTCCTGTCTGCCACCAATTCTCCATCCATGTCAATACCCTACCCCCAACACCATGTGCTCTAATTTTGCCTGCTAATCTCCTGTGTGGGACCTTATCAAAGGCTTTCCAGATACACTACATCCACTGGCTCTCTTTCATCCATTTTACTTGAAACATTCTCAAAAAATTAGTCCAGATTAGTCAAGCAGGATTTCCCCTTCATAAATCCATGCAGACTTCGACCAATCCTTTTACTGCTATTCAAATGCGCCATTATTACTTGTTTAATAATTGACTCTAGCACCTTCCCCACCACTGATGTCAGGCTAACTGGTCTATAATTCCCCGTGTTCTCTCTAGCTCTTTTGTGAAAAGTGGGATAACATTAGCTACCCTCCAATCCACAGGAACTGATCCTGAATCTATAGAACATTGGAAAATGATCACCAAAGCGTCCACGATTTCTTGAGCCACCTCCATGAGTACTCAGGGATGCAGACCATCAGGCCTTGGGGATTTATCAGACTTCAATCCCATCAGTCTACCCAATAGTGTGGTTGGTACACTGTGAAATTGACAGAAGGATGTAGGGTTGGGTGTTTATGCATGCTGTTTTTATATTTCATATTTATTTTAGTTGTTTATCATCTTTTTTTAATATTTTACCTTGTATGTATCGTTAGCTTTTATGGTTTGAATGTTGCACTGACTGGCTGACATTTTTAAATTTTGTTGTACATGGTTCATGTTACAATGACAATAAAGAAACTATTCTATTCTAATATTATTTCTCGCCTAATGCAAAGTTATTTCAGTTCCTCTGTCTCCCTAGATGCTCTGTCCTCTAGTACATCAGGGAGATTGTTTGTACCTTCCTTAGTGAGGACAGAACCAAAGTACCCGTTCAACTCTACTGCCATTTCCTCGTTCCCCATAATAATTTTACCTGTTTCTGCTTTCAAGGAGCCCACATTGGTCTTTACTAATATTTTTATTTTAACATACCTAAAGAAGCTTTTACTATCCTTCTTTATATTCTTGGCCAGCTTACCCTCGTATCTTTTCATCCTGTATTGCCCTTTTTTTTACCTTCTGTTGTCCTTTGAAAGTTTCCCAATCATCTGGCTTCCATATAACTATATAATATAACCATATAACAATTACAGCACGGAAACAGGCCATCTCGGCCCTTCTAGTCCGTGCCGAACACTTACTCTCACCTAGTCCCATCTACCTGCACTCAGACCATAACCCTCCATTCCTTTCCCGTCCATATATCTATCCAATTTATTTTTAAATGATAAAATCGAACCTGCCTCCACCACTTCAACTGGAAGCCCATTCCGCACAGCTTCCACTCTCTGAGTAAAGAAGTTCCCCCTCATGTTACCCCTAAACATTTGTCCCTTAAATCTCAAATCATGTCCACTTGTTTGAATCTTCCCTACTCTTAATGGAAAAAGCTTGTCCACGTCAACTCTGTCTATCCCTCTCATAATTTTAAAGAACTCTATCAAGTCCCCCCTTAACCTTCTGCGCTTCAAAGAATTGTTCAACCTTTCTCTGTAACTTAGGTGCTGAAACCCAGGCAACATTCTAGTAAATCTCCTCTGTACTCTCTCTATTTTGTTGACATCTTTCCTATAATTTGGCGACCAAAATTCTCAATACTCCAGAATTGGCCTCACCAATGCCTTGTACAATTTTAACATTACATCCCAACTTCTATTCTCAATACTCTGATTTATAAAGGCCAGCACACCAAAAGCTTTCATTACCACCCCTATCTACATGCGATTCCACCTTCAGGGAACTATGCAGTTATTCCTAGAACCCTCTGTTCAACTGCATTCCTCAATTCCCTACCATTTACCATGTACGTCCTATTTTGATTTGTCCTGCCAAGATGTAAGCACCTCACACTTATCAGCATTAAACTCCATCTGCCATCTTTCAGCCCCACTCTTCCAAATGGCCTAAATCTCTCTGTAGACTTTGAAAATCTACTTCA